>PVIJ01000517.1:15058-281143 GCA_004024925.1 Scalopus aquaticus | reverse complement strand
CGAGAGGGTTCACCAGAGACAGAGTGGGGAGCAGAACAGGCAGATCAGAAATACACTGCTGAGGGGAGCAGCAGGCGAGGCAGGAGAGGTCTGCCGCACCATGTGGGACTCTCCCCGCCCGGGCGTCGAACTCGCATCGTGAGCTGTCGACAGCTCCACAGCGCAGCGCTCAACCGCCGCGCCACCAGGGAGGCCCCAGCTCTTATATTTCTTTAGCAAAAAAAACCTCTCATGTTATGCCTGGATTTGGATGACATAAAAAGAATGTTGATACTTTTTAGTAAAGTAGTGCCACTTTTGTTTTTTTTTTTAAATGTATTTATGCATACAAGCTGGGGTACAGGCCAGAGGCATGGGGCGGCGAGAAGGTTCACCAGAGACAGTGGGGAGCAGAACAGGCAGATAGACCGAAATACACTGCTGAGGGGAGCAGCGAGCGAGGCAGGAGAGGTCTGCCACGCCATGTGGGAATCTCCCTGGCCAGGTGTCGAACTCGCGTCGCCACTGCAGACAGCTCCACAGCGCAGAGCTTAACCGCTGCGCCACCAGGGATGCCCCAGTAGTGCCACTTTTAACAAACTATCCTAAAACTAAATATTTTGGCAATTAAACACTTGTTAATGTTTTTACAAAATATGGACATAGTCTAAGTGACTAACAATAGAGGTATGACTGAATTATGTGATTGAAATATGATGTAACCATACAAATCATAATTTAAAGAATAGTAATGACAAAATGTTCACAACATTAATGAACAGTACAAAATAGGAAAAGTGGGGGCCTCCCTGGTAGTGCAAGGGGTTAAGTCTCAGCGCTTTGAAACTGTCTGCAGCCACTGCAGCATGAGTTTGATCCCTGGCCAGGGAGCTGACCCACATGGCCCAGCAGACCTCACCTGTTTTGCCCACTGCTCCCCTCAGCAGTGTACTTCAGTCAGTCTGCCTGTTCTGCTCCCCACTCTGTCTCTGGTGAAACCTCTCAAACCGCCCCCTCCATCTCTGCTGTACACCCCAGCTCTTGTATGCATAAATAAATAAATCTTTAAAAATACGGGAAACGTGAGTACAGAGAGCCCAGTTTGCTAAAATGCACATGTATAGAAAAAGTGGAAGGAAACAATTGCAGTGGTGGATTAACAGGTTCAGTTTTCCTGTGTCTGCATTTTCAGTGATGATTCTGAATTATTTTCTGATGGGGGGGAGTTAATAAAAGAGAAAGACCATGTCTTGTTGAGAGTGATAAGATGTACTGGTTAATATGGGATGGGCAGTGGGGAACAACAGAATAAGTGTCTGGGGAAATAAAGTGCCCCGTTACCAAGGACTTCATTCCAGTTGAAGAATATATGTAGTCCCACTGTTCACAACACATCACCTATCGTGCGGCAGGAGTGTGGAGGCTGGGGAGGGGAGAAAGGCATTCTGGAGATCACAGAGGCATCTTTTATGAGTCCAGAAGTGATCGTGAGATCTGACTCTGTCACAAGGAGTCAGAGGGGAGGGGAAGGATGTACGAAACATAGAATAAGGAGGCCTGAGGGCATGGGAGATAAAGAAGCTAATTCCCAAGGCTGAAAATCTGGACCTCCACACCCTAGTGAGACATGACCTCTGACAGATGAAACTGGGCCCAGATCTGAGATGCCCTGGTGTCCTAGCTCCTCTCTGGGGCAGTTCAGCTGCTAGCAGGCTGCCCGGCTACCCTGATCCCACTCCCCTGCTGAACCAATAGCAAGGTTTTAAGCACCACCTAATTAGCAGAGGGGTTCCTGTGTGCCCTGCACTAAATGCCAGGTATAGTTCATCTCATTTTAGTCCTCACCTGAGGAGGGAGGTTTTGTTAATTTCCCCACTTTCAAGGCTAATAGTCGCACTCAGGATTAGAATAACTATGAAGCCAGAGCCTGTGCCACTTTCTCTCGAGCTGCCCCCCCCCTTCAAGGGCCCCTCTTCACTTCTAATGGTTCTTTGTTAAATTGAACAATGCTTACATGTAGTAAAAAGTTCCAAGGTGCAAAAGTATACTGTAAAAAACAACGCATCCCAGGGTACCCTAGGTAGCAGTATTTTAGAGAAAACCATTGTAAATTTCTCGAGGCTTTCCAGAGAGGGTTTGTCCATTTACAATCTTCCGCATCCCTTTTAGAACAAAACAGGAACTTAGAATACGTGCTGTCTGCACCTTGCTTTTTCCTTAGCTTGTGTTGGAGATGGTCCTATATCTGTCTCTAAGATCTACCTCATTCTTTTTTTTTTCACTGCTGTGCAGTAGTTCCATCCTTTGGATTTATCACAGTTCATAAAGCCAGTGCCCTCTGTAGACAAGTATATTCTTTTCTATCTTTTGCTACTACAAGCCACGCCATGTTGAATATCCCCGGTGCACACCATCCTTGGTGTGTGTGCGACTTTGTCAGCAGTTTAATTGATAAAGGGTAAGTGCATTTGATATTTTGATTGAAATTGCAAATGTGGCTCCTTGTACGTATGTGAAAAATGCCCATTTTCCTGAATCCTCTATAAAACAATTGTTTGGTCTTTTATGTCCTGATAAAGTGAAAAATGCTGTTTTAATTTGTGTTCGATGTTTATGAGTGAAATTGGATATTGTGTTCAATGTTCAAAAGCCATGTGTATTTATTCTGCGAATCTCTTGTTCATGTTGGTTAGCGGTTTTTTTTCCCTGTTGGGTCATTTGTCCTTTTAAAAATTGATTTGTACAAACTCCGTAGTAAAGAAATTACCCTTCTTATCTGCCATATGTGTTGCAAATATTTTCCCCAGTTTATAGTTAGTCCTTTAATTTTTGCTGTTAAAAGATATTTAAGATTTTTTTAAAAGATTTATTTATTTATACATACAAGCTGGGGTACAGGCCAGAGGCGTGGGGTGGTGAGAGGGCTCACCAGAGACAGAGCGGGGAGCAGAACAGGCAGATCAGAAATACACTGCTGAGGGGAGCAGCGGGCGAGGCAGGAGAGGTCCGCTGCACCATGTGGGACTCTCCCCGGCTGGGCATCGAACACGCATGGCGAGCTGCCGACAGCTCCACAGCGCAGCGCTCAACCGCTGCGCCACCAGGGAGGCCAAAATATATTTAAGATTCAATGTCAAATCAAAGATTTTCCTTCAAGATTCACCCATGATTGCCTCTAGTCCTTTGAGATAAATGCATTTGAAATTCATCTTGAAGTAAAGGCTGAGATGGGTCCTGACTCTGCCTGGCCCTTTTCCTTTGGGGTCCAGGAGGAGCCACCCAGCAGAAGGAACCGCAAAGATGAAGACACCTCCGGGCTTCCTAGAGCTGCCGGGCAAGCGCTGAGTTTTGACTTCACATGCCAGGTTTTTCCGCCTGGCATTGAGTTTGGGTTCATTGAGCTGGGCTGGGGATGAGCGGGGCCAGGGGTGGGGGGCAGGAGCAGCTTGAGGCTGGGATCCAGTTAAGAGGGCAGCAGCTACAGCGAGGGGAGAGCTGGAGGCAGCAGTGGGCTGGGAGTGCTGGCGCTGGGCATTCTGGTGAGGGAGGAGGAGGGTCGGCCTAAGCCCTGCATCCTGCCCTGAGAGGAAGAACTAAGCTGCACCCTGCGGTCAGCTGCGGGGGAAGGGGAGCCCACAACAGAGATGGGGAGTGTTGGAGATGGGGCCAGGACTGACCAGGGGAAGCGTCGGGGAAGCATGGGGAAGAGCCAAGGCCTGGAGGCAGGGCTGGTGTAAAGGGGAAAAGGGCAGGGGCAAGGCGGGATGGTGGTTAGAAAAGGTGGAGCAGGGGTGGCTTCCTCCAAGACTTGGGGACCCTTGTCCTACCCAGCTGATTTCCCTATCATAGGTGGGCAGGCCACGAGCCAGGCTATGCTGCTGGGGACAAGATTGGCCTCTCAGCTGGTGGTGAGGAAGAGGGCTTTGTAGACTGGCCCTGCCCCTCACCTCCAAACCTGAACAAACCCCTGTGCTGGAAACATGGGTCTTCCCTTCCTCGTCTCCACCCAGGCCTGGAGGTGAAGCCTGGCCAGGTCAGAGAAACAGCTTTGTAGCCATTAAAAGGCCACCCGTTAGTGCCATAGCTGTCACATTCCTGCAGGAAGAAAGGATAGGGGTGGGTAAGGAGGGGAGTCCGTGAATGGAAAAGCTTTGACTTCCGCAGTTCCGCATGGGCTTCTGTTCCTACTGACTGACTGACTCACAGATGCTGATACTGTTCATCCCGTGGTGGTGGTGGGCCCTGGGCTGGGAAAGTGGGAGGCAGCAAAGGGCTCAGCCAAATTCAGTTCTATCCCTAGAGCTGGGCTGGAGTCCCATCACTGCTAGGGGAGAGTGACACCAAATGTGCTGTAGCCTTGAGCATCAAGTAGAGGCCATGGCTGATGCTGGGACAGGAAACAGGTCGGGGGCAGATGTGAAATCAAAACTCAGGTCCCAAAAGGTAGGCTCTGTTTAGAGTAGAGTGCGGGGAGCCTCGGCCAAAGGAGCAGATGAGCCTGTGACTCCACGGGGCAGAGGACTGCTCAGGCCCAACTCAGGAAGTAAGAGCCGCTGGCAAGGCCTGGGCTTGGAGTGGGAGTAGGGTGAGTGGTACCTGCTCCCAAAGAGCTGTGGGGACTGGAGCGCCTTTCCCTCCATCCTGCTGGTCACCGCTGGGCCTTGGGAACAGCGGGTGCACACCGTCTTGAGCTGTGTTTACAGGGGACCAGGTCCCGAAGCCGACCCTGCCTCCTTCAGGATCTGATGGCCACCCCGATGGGCCAGCCTCTGGTGAGCAGTCCTTACTGTCCCTTCAAGTCATACTACGTGAACCCAAAGCTTTGGGTGCTTCATGCTGTCTAGCCCCAGGCTTCAGTGTTAGTAACCCCACTTGCCTGCACCTGTAAGCCAGTGACCAATACCAGTAGAGCAGGGAATTGACGTTTACCTTGCCAAGCACTACATGCACATTAATATATTTCATTATTTGAACACCATGAAATCAGTACTGTCATCATCCCATTCTATAGACAGGAAAATAGGCACAGAGGGGTCCAGTGGCTTCTCATGGCAGAGGTGAGCTTTGACCTCAAACACTCTGGTCCCAAAGGCCACACTCTGGCCCCAATGCCGTGATGCCAACTTAAGAGGGGTGCTGTTTACTGGGCTTCAAATCCCAATATGGTTGCATGTTTCTCACCTGGAACATAACTGACTCCATTTTTGTTAAATATTACTTGTTTTTATCTTCTACGTCTTGCTCAGATGAAATTGAGACCATAGTTGAAAAAGATGATTTTATTCTGGAGCCAACAAATGTGAGAGGAGAGTTCTTTGGATGACTCCAGGAGGAGATTCCAGAATTGGGGAAGCCAGAGAACAGAGGAGCAGGAGAGTAGAGTGTTCTGAACAGCCTGCAGACAAGCCCATGAGGAGAGACAAGCCGAGCACCAGCCAGTCTCCAGTAAAAGAAAAACAGTTCCAAGGAGAGAGAGGTCAGAACTTAATGGAACTTGGGGGAGGTAACTACCAAGGTGCCACTTGAGGGCCCCCAGCAAAAACCTCTATGCATGAACTGAGTGTGGCAAGGCCTTTGGCCAGAGCTCCATCCTCATTGTGCACCAGAGAATCCACACGGGAGAAGCTGAAGAGGTGGGGGGGTGTAGGAAACCCTTCACGCGCAGTTCCCGCCTCATCCGGCACTAGAGGGTGCACACGGGAGCAGCCCTCTGTCGGCGGCACATGTGGCAAGGCCTTCAGCCAGGGCTCAAGCCTCATCGTGCACCAGGGCGTGCACACGGGGGAGAAGCCGTATGTGTGCTCCGAGTGTGGCAAGACCTTCGGCCTCAGCTCTTACCTCCTGGTGCACCAGCACAACCACACAGGAGAGAGGCCCTGTGAGTGGCAAGGCCTTCCCTGCAGCTCCTGCCTGCTGGTGCATCAGCACGCCCACATGGGCGAGAAGCCCTGCCACTGTGCCCAGTGTGGGAAGGCCTTGGGCCAGAGCTCCCACCTCATCTTCCACCAGACCACTTATACCCGGAAGAAACACCAACCTGCCTGTTTAGTCAGAGCCCAGTGTTGATGGGGGTCAAGGATTCAGATCCAACACTGGATCCAACTAAAAGGAAGCCAAGCCCTTGTCATCAACATTGGTCTGTGCCAGGTGTGGCGAAACAGCCCAGGCAGGTATCCGTGACAGCCTCCGGTGTCTTTGGCGCTAAGATGCACACACACATAAGCACACAGCAATAACTGGGGGACCCTGGAAGACGAGCTATGATAAAATGCTGAGCTTTGAACAGAGAAAGCAAGATCCGCAAAGAGCGGAACACGTTGAGGCCTCCTGGAATGGTACTGGATTATGGGGAGGAGCTGAGGGAGGGGACCAGAATACGCAAAAGACTAAGAATGAGTCTGAGTGGGTCCTGGAGGGTGGATGTGGGATCACTGGGCGTGGCAGGCCCCAGATACACAGGGGGAGATAGGAAGACTGAAGTCAAAAGCCCTGGTGTATGGGGTCTGCCTACCAAGGTCAAGGTGGTGCCCACAGGAATTGGTTTCTTGCACCAGTACACCTCTCGTGAGCCCCTGAAGGCCTAAGCTTCATTTTCCATAGTGCTCTGCTGCAGGAGTTAGATACAGGAACTTTGAGCTCTCTTTTCACTCTGGCACAGGAGGTGTCAGAAGCTCTTGAAATCTTTGGAAGAAAGCACAGGGAGTTGTGGGGAGGACAACACTAGGGGTGACGCAGAGTAGATGGGTAGGAAGGAAAGAAAAGGGGCGCAGCTAGAGAAATCCAGCTTGTTCATCTCAGACTAGGGTCCATGCAGCAGGCAACTTTGCTCCGAGATCTCTTTGTAATCAGCATCCACTCATTCTGCAGTTTATTTATTGTGCCATGCCGGCTGTGCTGAAGAATCAGTGAGACCTGGTCCTTTCTCTTAAAGGAGTCCTGCCATGGGGGTAAAGCCAACATAAGGTAGAGTGTACTGGGGCTGGACAATCTAGTATAATTGGGAGAGGGAGAGGAGGGTGGAGTATGAAGAAAGTAGCATTTGAGCTGATGTTTGAAGCAGGGCAAGTAGGATTTTGAACCCCCCTGGGGAGAGTTGCACCTAGAAGGATCTCTGAAAAGCTAGGGACAAGTTGGGGATACTTTGTATGGTGTTGCCTCGGGAGACAAAGATGGCATGTGAGTTATGCTCTGAATGCTTGGAAATGCTCATTTACATGAGTTGGAGTGCTCAGGAACCCCAAACTCTTTCCAGCACTGGCTCCTTTTATAGCAGAAGTTTTATGAACAAAGAAAAAGGCAGTGCTGCCATTGTCACTAAGCAGTGTTAGACTTGAAAAACTAATGTGACCTGATCTAGTAAAAAAAAAAAAAAAAAAAAAAAAAGAGTTGAATGTACTGATGTCCTGGTTGCTAGCAGCTTCCAACTCTACCCAGCTTGCACCAGGGTCATGGTGGGCAAAGGACATGCTATTCAATGACATGCTATTCTTTTATTTTTTAAGATTTATTTTTGCATACAAGCTGGGGTGCAGGCCAGAGGTGTGAGGCAGTGAGAGGGTTCACCAGAGACAGAGTGGGGAGCAGAACAGGCAGATCGACCAAAATACACTGCTGAGGGGAGCAGTGGGAGAGGCAGGAGTGGTCTGCTGCGCCATGTGGGAATCTCCCCAGCCGGGGCTCGATCTCGGCAGCAGCAGTCTAAGGCTCCACAGCGCTGTGCTTAACCCAGTGCATCACCAGGGAGGCCCAATGACATGCTATTCTTCAAACAATTTTTTTCCCCTGTTAAAAAATGTAAAAACCATTCTTAGTCTGTAGTCAGTGTAACATGAGGTGGGCTGGATTTGGCTTTGGCTTGCCCACCTTGGCTTGCTAACCTTTCAAGTAAGCAAGTTCTGGGCTTACTTTCTAGGCAAGGAAATACACACCAGTAAAGAACTTCTCTGATTAGCTCCTTGAGAGGATTTCTATGTCAGGAAAGTGGGGCTTCATGAGTGTTGATATTATGCTGATTAAGCTTGTACCCTGGAGGACTGAAAGGAATCCAGAATCTCTGAACTACAGGGTTGGCTAAGTCAGGACCATGGCTGCATTTCACTTTGAATCCCATGCTTTGCCCTCTGAGTAATGGCTTCACCCTCAGGCAGAGACCAAAACGGCTATATTCTTCTGATTCTCATATCCAGTCACTGTTACTGGAACCTCACTCAGAATGCTGAAAGTCCTTCCTAGGAGGCTCCTTTATCTTTTCCGAGCCCCAGATGAGTCAGCTCTCGTGGATAGACTATTATAGGGCAGCACTAGGGGAAAACAGGATGACCTCAGTGTGAGTCTTCACCTGCACGCTTAAGAACTCAGAACAAGATCCAAAAGCTGAAATGCAGAGATAATTTTTAAAAAAAAAAGTTTATTTACAAGGGGAGTTATATTTACTAGGGGAATTAGAAGAGGGACAACAGAAATAGAGATTGATTGATCTTCACATCTAGTAACACCGTCTGAGCTGAGACCCAGCGTGCAAGTCGAAAGCCAAAAAGCCCAAGCCCATGTTTTCAGTTATATATCCAAGCATGGCTGCTTAACTCCATCCCTAGTGCTGAGCAATCCCCAATTCAGGAAGTCAGAGTCCTGGCATCCTGTGACTCTTCAGCTTCAAGGTGGGAATGGGGTCTGTAGAAACTTTACAGGGTGGCATTCATTCAGGACAGCAGGGGTTCAGAGTTTGCCCCTTACACCAACAGATGACAAACATGGTTACACGTTCTTCCAACTTCTGTGTGAATGCCTCTTTGCAATGTGATTTACATTCGTCCCACTAAGTGTTGGGTGTTCTCTATTTCTCTATCCCCTGGACCTGGGTTCAGTATGTGAGTTATTTTAACTAATGAAGTATTAGTACACTTGCTGTAAGCAGAGACTTAAAAAGTGTATGTACATTGGGGCTTGCGGTTGTGCTGCTTCTTTGAAACTCAGAGACAGCCCTGTGAAGAAGCCCAGGAGAGAGAACTGGTGGAGAGACCACGTGAAGCAGACAAGCTGGCCGGGATGAGGCGCCCTCTGCACCAACCAGCCTGGCAGGCTTAGAAAGGTTAAGAGACCGTTCAAAACAGCCCACCCGAGCCAGCTCAGACTAGGAAGACTACTAAGATGACCCACGTATCATGAGAATACACATTTATTGTTCTAAACCACTACATTTTGTGGATTGTTAAGAAACAGACGTTAGTTGATATATGCCCATTCCCGCGGCAATGGCAGCCAAAGAGAATTGTATTGCCCTGAATTGAATTAAGAGAGTCCCTTGGCCAGCTCCCTTGGCGCGGAGCTGTTTCCCTGACATCCACGTCTAAACAAAACAGCTTCGCAGGAGCTTCCCGAACGGGCGATTTTGAGCAGATGGCGTGTGCCGGTCCCTGTGGAGATGCCCACTCGACTGCAGCATCCAGGATGCGACAGTTGTGCCCCACAGATGAGTCTGCGCCATGCACACTTCAGCTGAAGGGCGTGGAGGGCTCCGTGCCCTCGAGTGGGCCTTCAGGAACGCGGCTCGGTTGGGAGGAAACAAAAACAGGCGCAGACGGCCCGGGTCGGGCCCCCAGCCCCGAGCAGCAGCGGGCCGCGAGCGCGGCGAGGGCGCGGGGCCGCGGGTGACGCACTACCGGCCGCGCCGCTGCTCTTCCTGCCCGGCGGCCGCTCCCGGGTCCTGGCTGCGCGCACCTGGGACCGAGTCGCCGCCCCGAGGGCCGCCGGGACCTCACGGTGAGCGGGCGGGGCCCCAGGGAGGGAACAGGAGCCAGTGCGGGCGCGCGTCGCCGGGCGGCGGCTCCAGGCCTCTGAGGGCGTGTGCTCCGGCCTCCTTCTCCCAGGATCGCCGCTTGCGCGGGCTGCGGGAACCCCAGCAGCCAGGCTGAGCCCCGCACTCATCCGGGCGAGGCACTGCGATGCCTAAGAGGGCGATGGAGGGAAGGAGGGAGTGTTGAATCAATGAATGTTAAATGACCAAGAGGTAGAACCTGTGTTCCCAAACGCAACCCCGTGGGTCAGAATTCTCAGTCTGGAAACCCCCTGCTGCTTCCAGCCAGTCCTGCTGCTTAAGAAGTTTTGAAGGGTCCGTCTTAGTAGGAGACAGCGAATAATGTGTAACACACTAGGTGAGGTCGCTTCGAGACCGGGTTATAATTTCCAAGCATGCAGAGGCTGCTTCTTGATCTCTGAAGCTGACCTGACTGGTGGACCTGCCTTCTTTCTTCACAAGGCTCAGGTGACAACGTGCTCCTGTTATTAGGTATGCAGAGTTTTACTGTCACTTGCTAAGCATCAGGTTTTAGGGGCGTGGTTGCAGGGTGACCCTGGAGCCTGCCAATGGGAAGGTAATTGCAGTCTAGTGCTGGAAGATCTATGTGCGCACATTTTCCTGGTATTTATCTGGCACTATGTCCTGGGGCTTGTTCATAGCAGTGTGTCACTTTGTTTAATCTCAGCATCACGTTATCTGTAGTTTTAATGAGGCAACTGAGATCCGGGGAGACACCTCTTGTGCAAGGGCGCCTTTGTCAGTGATCCAAGGCTGGAAGAGAGTGTGCCGCTGCAGCCCAGGGAACGTTATTGTGGGCCAACCGACCAATCCAAGAACTTCAGAGAGTACATTTGAGTGTGGTTTTATGGAAGGAATTGTTTCAAATTCTTGAAAAATCCCACCTGGCTTACCCAGATCCTTTAGCTAATATCGAGGTGCAGGGAGGTGGCAGTCAGGACAAAGACATGAGACCTGAGGAAGCCAGTGTCCTGTGGTTTTACCAGGGTGAGACTATTCAGCTTCTTACCTTTTAGCCTTCATAATATTCATTTCTCCCTTAACCTGGATTAAGACAGTTCTTTAGCATCTTAAAGCCAGTAGCAATGACGTTAATTCACACGAGGCATTTGTGGGGGCACCTGCAGATTCCTTTTGGGACCATCGTAAAAAGGATCATAAACTGCCTTTTTAAAAAAAAGTTTCTTTGCAACACAGCCACACCCATTCATATATATATTATCTAGTTATGGTTTAAAAAAACTACAAAGGCAAAATTGAATAGTTGTGACAGAAACTCTATAGTCCATTTTGCCCACAAAGCCTGAAATATTTACTTTCTGATCCCTTACAGAAAAAAGTTTGCTGTTTGACATAAACTGCTTACAGCTCAGATGATCCACAGTTGGAGGAACATGTTCATCACCAAGATGTCTTTTCTCCATAGATGTCTTTTCTCCATTATTAGTGTCCCACCTAATGATGACAATGCTCAGTCACTATTGAGTGCCTACTATGTGGCAGATGTCTTTATAAATGTTTTACGAATTAACTCTTAGTGAAGCCTTCACAGAATGTTAAAGCTGGAAGCACTTGTGGATATTATCTAATTTGAACACTTTTTCAGTTAAATGCCTGTCATGTAGTCCCACTCAGCTGGGCTATCAAAGCAAAATTTCCTGACTCAGAGTCCAATCCACTTTAATCTTATTTTAAAGATTTATTTATTTATGCATACAACCTGGGGTACAGACCAGAGGCAGGGGCGGCGAGAGGGTTCACCAGAGACAGAGCAGGGAGCAGAACAGGCAGATGGACGGAAATACACTGCTGAGGGGAGCAGCGGGCAAGGCAGGAGAGTTCTGCCGCGCCATGTGGGAATCACCCTGGCTGGGTGTCGAACTCGTGTCACCGCTGCCGACAGCTCCACAGCGCAGTGGTTAAGCCCCAATCCACTTATTCCCAGGGCCCTCGGGGCTCGCCAAGATGGCGGACGCCCACTCGTGAGAACTCAGCAGGAAGTCTCCAGTCACGGCCCACACAGGTACCCATGTGGGTACCTGCAAATGTCGGCAAACAGCAGCTGAGATCTTGCCGCCCTGGCGCTCGGGGCTCGCCCAGGTGGCTTTGAAATTGTCTAGGTAGAGCCAGGTCGAGTACCCAGCAGGGCCTTGGTGTCACATGAACACAGTGAGTCGTACACGTGATCCTGGGTGTCACGTGGACGCTGGGGTACACACGTGACCCGGCCTTTGAGATCACGTGTATTCAGCAGGGTGCGCGTGCCCCTGGACTGGGTGTCACGTGGACTTGGCTGGTCGTACACGTGACCCTGCGTATCACGTGGACACGGTGGGGTATGCATGTGACCTGGCCCGGTTGTCACGTGGACTGGGCGGGTCAAACACGTGACCCTGGATGACACGTGTACTTAATATGTACACGTGACCTGGCTTGGGGGTCACATGGACACGGCAGATAATACACGTGACCGCAGGTGTCACGTGGATTTGCAGGGGATTCGCGTGACCTCGGCTGGGGTCATGTGGATTCCACGGGTCATGCACGTGAGCTCAGCAGGGCGTGCACGTGACCCGGACCTGGGCGTCATGTGAACATGGCGTGGGCGTCACGTGAACACGGCCTGAGTCTAGCCCAGCTGTCGGCCGCCATCTCGCAGAGATCGCCTCCCAGGGGCGTGGGGCTCGCCAAGATGGCGGGTGTCCCAGCCCGGGAGGGCGCCAGTGGGAAGTCTCGCATGTTCTCAGGTCAAGGGTGGCTCTGCCCTCGCCACAGACTGCGCTGAGAAGGCGGCAGAAGCCTCTCGGGTCTCTCACGTGGCCTAGGCATGAATGGGAGGCCATGGCTAAATCCACTGGATCTGGCGTTTTTGTTTCTATTTTTTTTGTTTTGTTTCTTTTTGTCACAGAAACCCAATGAGCAAAATCTGTCCTTTTAAAAATAACTATTTTTCTGACTATGCTTGTTTATGTGTAGAAGAATATAAAGGACAAAGAAAAGTACCCTGTTCAATGAGCTAGAGATAAATATGTTAACATTTTGGTGAGCTTTCTTCTGTCGCGCGCGCGTGCGTGCGTGTGTGTGTGTGTGTGTGTGTGTGTGTATCTGTGTATTAATAATTTTTTCTGTTGAATATTAAGTGCTGGTATTCGTGCATATTTTTTCTTGCTTTATATCCTGATTTAGCATACTTCATTTTCTCATGAATATTCTTTGAAAACATTTATTTGTATTTTTGATATAGTGACGATTGCTTTTCTATGACCACAGTCCATTTTTCTCCTTAGAAAAGTTCTCTCCAACCTCAAAACAACCAATCATTTCACAATATTTGATTTTGCAGTTTCATTTTTTATATTTAGCCCTTTAATGCATTTAGGTTTATTTTGGTTATATGGTATGAGATAGACTCTTACTTATTTCCCACATACTTAAACAAGAATGCCGATATAAATTGTGAATCATGACTTTATGATTAGAAAGACCAAAATTGGGCTGATTTAGGATGTTGCTGCAGTCCTACTGGATAAATGTACACGGTGAAAATTATAAATTGAATTATATGAAATATCTTCAAAACTAGAGCTAATAAAAAATTTCAGGGTTATATTCATGTTCAGCACACCAAGATACTACAGATTAGGGCCTTTTTAAGTCAGTAATGATCTCACTGTTGACCAGTGTAATTGGTAATTGACACTGGCAAATCATCCTGACTTTGTTGGGTCCGCAAGAGAAGACAGCAGCGTGGTGGAAGATTAACAAAGATTTATTGCAGGGCTCCCTTTACCAACTGGCTGGGGCCAGCACTCTAAAGAGCGAGCGGCCTTGAGCCCCAGGCTCCTTCCCTTTTATACAGACACAGTGCAGGAACCGATAACCACTTTGCAGATAACGGGATATGAGTCGGTCACCATGACACTGAAAGTTTCTTTGTTCTCATTTTAGAAACCCGCATCTGAGGGCCACCTGGCCGGTGCTTATGCGGGAGAGAGTTCACTAGCTATCTCAAGCAGTCTTACAGAAGCAGAATGCTGGTTAGAGCTAGTTATAACAAGATACTGGCACTTAGGCTCTACAGCTTCTCTCTCCCTTACATCCCTCTGCAGCATTCATCCAGTCCTGTTGATTATGTCTCTTAGTTACTCCAGCCCCTTCCTGAATCACTGAAACAACCTCCCAAGTGGCCTTCCAGCCTTCACCTAACCTCCAAGCTGTCCACCCTTTAGACACTCTTTTCCTCTATACTGTAGGCAGAAAACACTCTATACAGTGTTTTCTTAAAACAGCATATATAATTGTGTTGGGTCTTTTCTCAAACCTTTTCAGATCCCTTTTATGGATATCTGCTCACTTTAGAGTAAATCCTTTAAAATGATGTACAGGGCCTCCCTGGTGGCGCAGTGGGTTAAGCACAGCACTATGAAGCATCAGCAGCAGACCTCTCCTGCCTCGCCTGCTGCTCCCCTCAGCAGTGTATTTCAGTGGATCCGCCTGTTCTGCTCCCCAGTCTCTCTAGTGAACCCTCTCACCTTCTCCCACACTTCTGGCCTATACCCCAGCTCTTTTTTAAAAAATTTTGTTTAAATATTTATTTATTTATGCATACAAGATGGGATACAGGCCAGAGGCATGGGGCGGCGAGAGGGTTCACCAGAGACAGAGTGGGGAGCAGAACAGGCAGATCGACGGAAATACACTGCTGAGGGGAGCAGCGGGCGAGGCAGGAGAGGTCTGCCGCACCATGTGGGAATCTCCCTTGCCAGGCGTCGAACTCACGTCGCCACTGCTCACAGCTCCACAGCGCAGCACTTAACTGCTGCGCCACCAGGAAGGCCCTACACCCCAGCTCTTGTATGCATAAATAAATAAATGTTTTTTAAAAAGTGGTTTACAGGATTCTGTTTGATCTGAACTTTGCTTGCCTTAGGTTCCTGTCTCTTTTTTAATAAGATTTATTTATTTATGCATATAAGAACTGGGGTCTAGGGCCTCCCTGGTGGCGCAATGGGTTTTGCGCAGCACCATGAAGCCATCCAGGGCCATTGCAGCACCAGTTCAATACCCGGCCAGTGAGATTCCCACATGGCGCAGCAGACCTCTCCTGCCTTGCCTGCTGCTTCCCTCAGCAGCACTTTGATCGATCTGCCTGTTCTGTTCCCCGCTCTGTCTCTGGTGAATCCTCTTACCACTCCACACCTCTGGCCTACACCCCAGCTTGTATGCATAAATAAATAAATCTTTAAAAGAAAAGAACTGGGGTATAGGCCAGATGGGGTGGGGGTGAGAGGATTCACCAGAGACAGAGTAGGGAGCAGAACGGGCGGATCTACTGAAATACACTGCTGAGGGGAGCAATGGGTGAGACAGTAGAGGTCTGCTGCGCCATGTGGGTTAGCTTCCTGGCCAGAGATAGAACTCATGCCTCAGTGGCTGGCAATAGCTTGATAGTTCTGAGACTTAACCCTTGCGCCACCAAAGAGGCCCTCCTCTTATTTTTCATGCTTAATATTTTAATTCTTAAAATTAATATTCTGGCCTTACTGGATTTCTTTCATTCTTACAAAGCCCTGAGCTTGATTCCTCTTGTATATTCAGTTTCGTCTCTATGCTATAATCTGTCTCCTCTTTACCTCACTCCTATTTATCTCTTCATCAGCGAGACTTTTTTCCCAGACTAGATTAAACCCCACCTGCTATACATTTCATAGCATCCATATTTCTACTTTCATAATTCCCATATTTGTAACTACTGATGTTTGTCCAGCTGGGATGTAAACTCTGTGCAGTGGGGCAATTTCTGACTCTTTCTCCATTGTCTAGCTTTGATTATACCCAAACCCCACTCTGTTTCATTACTCTGTAGGATTATGTGATCGGTCCCCTTTGCGCTTCTCCTGTAGAATAGCATAAAGATATCAGATCAGGACACCCTAGATAGGATCCTTTAAACCTAACAACTCACAACCTTTAAAATGCAACACAGGGATAGACCTTGATGAGAAGCTCATGAGACCAGTCTTCTTACGCACCTTAGCACACTCATCCTCTTCTTCCGTGCCTTCTGAGCTCTTGGTTATGATCCAACCACCTCTGTCTCGTAGTGCTGCCAGTTCTACTTACTGCTGCCAATTTAGCTTCACTTCAGTGGTATATGGAGAGACCGTTTTGGATGAACAGTTGTGATTTTGACATTTCAGACATCAGAAACTGCTATTTTTGCAACTTGTTCGTAATTCAAAATTATTTCACAAAGTATTTTTTAAAACTGCAAGTTACACTCTTAGATTGAGCTGTGCCAGAACAAAAAATTAATTGATATGACCTCTAGAAGAAAAGACAATGAGTATATCTCTAAATTATATCAAATAGCGAGAGTGCCTGATTCTATACAAGCTTCTGAGTATATAGTCAAGGTAAGTGGATCAGACATAATGCTGTAGCCTTGCTATGAGGCCATATCCCATGCAACACTTGGTTGTATTGATTGACTTTTCATGTGAATTATTGTCTGATGGACAAGGTGCACTCTTTGATGTAAATATTCCTATCCACTTTATAGTCACCTTTATAATTATCAATCACATTCTAATTACTCATCAAGTGCTTGAGTGTTTGCTATTATGTCAGTCTGTCCATCACTTCTTGGGTAGCTCACAGAGGGTGTGAGTATGAGTTTGTGAATCTAGAGGTCTGGAAGCCAACCCTGACTGTCACTGACACCGTCACATCCATGTTCTGCCCAGTTCTTGTGAGCTGGTAGGGAGGGTCCCTGCCAACAGTGCTCTTTCATTTTTCTGCTTGCAGGACAATGATATCCCCTGCCCTACCTTTTCCCCCTATGAACCGAGCTTCCAGTTTTCCAACCTTGAGTATTTTCCAATCAAAACAAAGAAGATTTTGTGGAGTCTTGTTGAATGTTGAATATGCAAGGTGCTGAAGAGGGAGAGAGTGGAAGAGAGAGTTTTCCAGGTGAGTGAACATAGAACAACCAGTGGGGAAACAGCGGGGCTCTGAAGATTTTATGAGAGAAATTGATGCTAAGGAGAGTAAAGTAGTTTTTCTTTTAGGATGTTGGAAGTGGATGTGGGTGAGCATCTCTTGGGGCCAGCTTCTCCCCAGTACTCTTTTTTTGTTTTCCTTTTGGAAAAGAACATTTTCCCCAAGAATTTTACTATGAAAATTTTAATTTCCAGTATGCATAAAGTGCTTAGAAAACATCCATATACCCACACCTGGATTCTACAAATAACCTTTTTCTGTATTTACTTTGTCACATGTCTCTCCATTCTGGTAATACATTTAATTTTCCTTCCCAGACTTATTGAGAGATACATGAGTCACTGTACGTTTAAGGTTCAGCACTATGTTTTGATTTGATGTACATATACTGTGAGATGATTGTCACTATCAATGTTCAGCTAACGTCCTCATAAATATACAATCCCTAGTAATTCTTTTTCTCAGTTCAGTATTTGTCCTTTTACATTCTCTTGCTATCCATCCTTTGAATATAAACTATCCATATATCCTGTCTTGCCTTTATCATTCACCTATTGCTTGTTATTTTCCCTTTGTTTCCATTCTTACTGGTTCACTCAGTTGCCTTCTCCATGGGTTTCCTCGTTAATGGTGATCACCTTACCCTCATTCATTACTTTCCTACCACTTGCAACTCTGAATTACTTGCCCCATTTGTTTTTATTGGCCTTTACTCTAAGCCATTACTGAGACGTCAAAGTTGGTTCCCTGTAATTCTAGGAGCTTCCACACTACCCTTCACAAGAGATATTCACTCTGATGGTTTCTTTCAGGTTGGGTGAATAAGCCTGCCTCAGAGCAAGATGTCTCTGAAATTAATTCATCAGCGATAGTAACAAAGAGACTCCAAGGGGATGAATACCACAATTCTGATTTTGAAAGAAATTATAGATGTGAAAGCATGAAGGAAAACCCTCTTGATGATGTTCCTGGGCCATACCTTTTCCAGGAAGGAGGTTTAGGGGGACTAACTTTTATCCACAAGGAAGCATCCTCTGACATGATTAGCCAAGAATATAATTTTGAGAAAAGCTTGCTTTTGACCTCAAATTTTGTTACACGTATCAGGGTTTCTACAGAAGAAAACCTTCATCAGTGGGAAACAAGTAGCATGTATCCCAGTGAGATTTCAGGACAAAGTAAATGCCCAACTCTCTCCACTCAGAAAAAGTCTTGGAAGTGTAATGAATGTGGAAAAACTTTTACTCAGAACTCATCTCTCACCCAACATCAGAGAATTCACACTGGAGAGAGACCCTATGTGTGTGAAGAATGTGGGAGAACCTTTAGTCGTAGCTCATTCCTTACTCAACATCAAAGAATTCATACTGGACTAAAACCATATGGATGTGAGCGTTGTGGGAAAACATTTCGATGTCGATCTTTTCTTACTCAGCATCAACGAATCCACACTGGAGAGAAACCTTATAAATGTAACGAATGTGGGAATTCCTTCCGTAATCATTCACACCTCACTGAACATCAGAGAATTCACACTGGAGAGAAACCTTATAAATGTAATAGGTGTGGGAAGGCCTTCAGTCAGAACACGCACCTCATTCATCACCAGAGAATCCACACTGGTGAGAAACCTTATTCATGCAATGAATGTGGCACTTCTTTTCGCAAACACTCAAATCTTATACAACATCAGAGAATTCACACTGGGGAAAAGCCCCATAAATGTGATCAATGTGGGAAAACTTTCCAAACAAAAGCAAACCTATCTCAGCATCAGAGAATTCACACTGGAGAGAAACCCTATAAATGTAAGGAATGTGGTAAAGCCTTTTGTCAGAGCCCATCCCTTATTAAACACCAGCGGATTCATACTGGAGAGAAACCCTATAAATGTAAGGAGTGTGGCAAAGCTTTTACTCAGAGCACACCACTCACTAAACATCAGAGAATTCATACCGGGGAGAGACCCTACAAATGCAGTGAATGCGGTAAAGCATTCATTCAGAGCATTTGTCTTGTTCGGCATCAGAGAAGTCATTCTGGAGAAAAGCCCTATAAATGCAGTGAATGTGGGAAGGGCTTTAATCAGAATACCTGCCTTACTCAGCATATGAGAATTCATACTGGAGAGAAGCCTTATCAATGTAAAGAATGTGGGAAAGCCTTTGCTCATAGCTCATCACTTACTGAACATCATAGAACTCACACTGGTGAGAAGCTCTATAAATGTAGTGAGTGTGAGAAAACCTTCCGCAAGTATGCACACCTTAGTGAACATTACAGGATTCATACTGGTGAAAAGCCTTATGAATGTATTGAATGTGGAAAGTTCTTCAGACACAGTTCAGTCCTTTTCAGACATCAGAAACTTCACAGTGCTGAATGAATCTGCCATTTTAGGTTATGACATTTGTCTAGAAAGGGTGACTAGGAATCTGGCAAGTAGGAGAGAGTCAGAGTCCCTAGAGGGGAGAATGAAGGAGCCTTGGTTATAGCTCTCTGAGAAGAGTGTTCCCAGAGACGGAGGTGGGAACCTAGAGATAGCTTAGCCTACGCCAGGTGAGCATCAGAATATAGGGTAGACAGGAAGTTCTTGTTTTCTGATGAATCATTGATGACTTTATCCAAGTAGCTGCTTGCCTCTCCTTCTCCCCTCTTGACTCTCACTTGTGGAATTTATTATATTCATTAAGCACTGTGTTTCCCTTACTAGACCTCTGGCTCGCTCTCTCACTGGCCAGTAGGCTGTGGTGCTTTACCTAACACAGCCCATGTGGAAGTGTCTGCGGTTCTGAGATGATGATAAGTAGTCTACAGATTTCTGCTTTGGGTGGGGGGGTTTGCTATCTGACCTGTAGAAGTAGACCTATGAAGTGGCAGAAATGGGAAAAGTAGAATTAGCATGCATTCAAGAAATAAAAGTAAATGTGACAAGAACTGGGTTGATCTCCACAGATAAAGGTGATGGAGTTCTTTCCTGATCCTCTCAGGCTGGAGGGCAATTTGGGGACTAAAAAGGAAATAAGGAGACTTTCGCTGTCTTCTTTGATTTTGAACCAACACTGCATTTTCACATAAGTTTCAGGCACGCATCCTTATCAAAAGAGACAATGCCAGTCTTAATGGTGTCAGTTTGTGGGAAGGGAATCATCTACCCAGAGGGTTAGGAAAAGGAAGGCCCGACTTCAGTCCCAGAGGAATACTGACTTTCCTGGGACAGATGCTCTGTGCTTGGCTACTGCTGCTGAGGCATCGGTGCAGGGCGTCTGTGTGTGATTGTGCAAGCTCCCTAAGGAGTCCTGCTCTGGCCTACGGTGTACGACTGTCTCTTGCAGGTTTGACTGGGCCACTGGTTTGCAGGGACCAGGGGAGAGAAGCCCACCAGGATTAGTAGGTGCAAACACCTGTTAACTGGCCTTTAGGACAGAGAGGGTATTAGTGAGGAAGGAAGAGAGTTTTTAGGTTGGCTTGAGTCAAGCGCTGCTGGACCAGTCCTTGAGACAGTGTTGGAGGCTTTCCTAAGGGCAACAAGATATGTAATTATGCCATTGGCGGCTATAACCATGCATTTGGCCCATTCCAGATGTTTGCATTTTTATTAGGGCTATCTTATTCTTGGATATTTACCCTTTCTTGCAGGTTTTTAATATCTAGGGAAAATTTCTCTAGGGAAGAAATTGGAAAGAATTTTAAAAAGGGTTACCCTTACAAATACCTGAAAATCAAGTTAGCACCATTTGCCACTTACTGTGATGATATTTTTTATTTGAGAGAAAGGGTGTGTTTTTCCTTTTATTTTCCCACTCCTTTTCATGTTTTTAACTGCTATCCAAAGATTGGGCTCTGGAAGACTAAGCGAAGATAGCATTTGACTCGTACTTGAAGTAGTTTCTATGTTCTGAAACTTACAGTTCTAAAAATAATGGATATTAAAAACACCTAAAGTAATTTGATTCTGAAGTGTTTGGTTATTTTAGAACTCAGCATTGATTTTTTTATTTCCAGACCAACTGTCTTGTATGCACTGATCTGAGCCCTTAGTTGCCATTAATGGGACTCCGTGGCAGAAATATCACATTTTTCTTTCCAGTGATGAAGATTATGTCTTCAAGAACTGCCACAGGATATTTTAAATAGAGTAAGTTAATATCTTATGGCAAAAAATGATCTTGTGAAAATGTTATATTTATGCACATAAAATACTGAAATCAAGTGGCAGTATGTTTATATTTCTAAACTCAAATTAAGGCTGGAATTCATGATAGGTCACAGTAAATGTTTAATAAATATTCCTTGAATTAACACATTTTGATCAACTGTTGCCCTCCCAAAACTCTAGGAACTTCCTGAAATTTAGGTATTTCAAGCCATATCTAAACACTGCTGTCTTTGGACTCTTAAATGGAGATTAGAGAGAACAGGAGCATTTCCTGAGGAAGAAATAGGAAAAGCTTAAGGGTGAAAGACATTGCTGATTTCTTGCTATGATGATCTTCTAAAATGCACTGGATACAACCGTGAGTTTTTAATCCTCAGGCTCAGAGTCTGGTACCATTTTCACTGCTGGAGAAATGGGAAGGAAATGAATTCATCTTTCCAGTGCCTCATTCCATTTTCTCACACATGTACATATTTGTTTCTGATTTTCTCTCAGTTGCTGTACCACCGTTTGTTTGTCACTCCAGCTAGCCCCAAACCCTGTTCCTCAACCTTCCCTCTACTCAGTTTTCATATCCAATCAACACCTATATCCTGTTGAAGTTAACTTTTAAATCTGGAAACCACTGATACTAGTGACTTTAGTTCACCTCTCCAGTTTTGTTCCTAGATTATTTTCCCAATCAGTCTTCCAGTTTCTTGTTCCTTTCACATTCTCTCTGAATGGTCTTTTCAAATACCTAACTGTGTCAACTCTTATTCTTAGAATAAAAATCTCAATCACTTAAGGAAATATCTGAATCCCCTCCTCTGGCCTATGCTAGCATCTCCATTCTCAGTTGCCATTCCCTGCTCTCCACACTGTTCCATGCTGTGAGTTCTTAAGAGTCTCTATCACCACTGGATTCTTGCAGCACCTTTGCATTACAGTTCCTTTTGCCTCAATTCCTTTCCCTGCTTCTTTTGTCCAGAAAGTTCCCAACTGTCACTACATAGATGTGTTCCAGTAACATCTCCTTAAAGCTGATTCTGATCTCAGGTATTATTTTTTTGTTTGTTTGTTTCTGTATCTCGTACCTGAATTTTATGTGTCATGTACATTGTAACAGGTTGTTTCACCATCTCCATTCACTGAACTATCAGTTCATTAGGGCAGTGGCTACCTGCTTTATTCATCTCTGTAGCCACGGCATCAGGCACTTAATGTATTTCTTGAGCTCAAGTAAAATACTGAGTAATTTCTCTGTGCCAACTTGTAGGTTACCAGCAGAAAGGAGGCATGGTGAGTACGCAAGTATGTCCATTAAGAGATTGCCAGGAGCAAGAATTCTGAACCTTCCCTCAAAATAGAGTGTATGATAGTTTTCAGCAGAGTGTCCCTAAGGAAAAGCAAATAATATTTTCTTTTTGTTGTTACCAATTAGGCATTGAAATTTCCCATCATAGGTTAACAAAGTACTTTCAGACGGGGTGATATCAAGGTCAACAGGGAGAGGAAATGATTGTCGCCGTAGAAGCTGAATCAGGCCAGTTGGAATGTCTATGAGATAAAGAGGCAGGAGCAGAACAGTGATGCTGACCTCGTAGGAGACGTGGAAGCACTTCCTAACCTCATGGCTTTCCGTGGACTGTGGGGTGATAAAGAACTGGGAGGTATTGCTTGTTCTCAGTGTGCTGAAATTTATTTGTGAAGTCAGAAGGATACAGATGAAGAAGGCCACATCAGATCCTCAAAACAATAAGAGAAAGCAAAAGTGGTAGTTGCCCAAGGCCACACAGTAAGTGTAGGGTGAAATTAAACTCCACTGTCCCTTCTCACTTGTCCTTCAGATTTCTTTTTATTGGCCAGACCTCTGCATCATGATGCATATTTACCTAGTTGAACTCAGGTCTCCAGCTTGCCCTACTTCTGAGGAGGGGAGAGCCTTACTTTAGATCAAGAAATCTTTGCCTGCAGAATCTGACCTTCCTGACTAGGAGGGTGAGAAGTGAGTTGGCTTGATATTGCACCATTCCTTCTGCCTAATGCAGAAATCTAGATCTCAGTAGTTCCACTTTCACTCCTCTTCAACTATTTGCCAGAGCAGGGTCATTTTAGTCTTGTGGAATTTTTTGGTGTCCTGCCTTCCCATCAACTTTACACCTTTCACTGAAAGCAGCTCAGCCCAATTTGCTATCCAACACAAAGAGCAACACAATTGACCAAACTAAATTGACGATTGGTGTCAGGGAGAGTTTAATAACCCAATCACATAGGAGACAGAGGACTCATTCCTTAAGTATTGTCTTGCCTTCCTAGAGGGAGGATTTTTTTTTTTCTTAATAGGACTATTGGTATTTGTCAGGACTGGGACAGAGGGGAATTTTCAGAAACTTGGTTATACAGGTGCAGTGCAGTATCATGGCTAGATGGTACCTCAGTGGCTCTTACGTTCAGACAATGGCGACTAAGCACACCCTTGGTGGGGGTTTATTACGTAAATGGACCGTAGTGAACCTAAGGTAATGTGAGGTCACCTAGTATCCTCTGTGTGCACATTGAAAAGAAGCTCAGCCCAATTTTTCATCCAACACAAAGAGTTTAGGGTTTAACCGGATAGGGCCAGATGAATACCTGACTCTTAATTAAACAGCCCTAAATAGCTTAAAGGTTTTTTCCCTGAGAATTTGAGTTTGCTTTGTAAATCTTTTGTCTTCTAGTAACAAAATTGCTGTTAAGCTTCAGATTCCTGATTAGCAACCTACTCTGCCTAGGGGTCTGCTCTTCATAGTTAGTTTCTACTTAGCAAAGTTTGCTGACTCTTTGAAGCCTTTATGTTAGGAGAGAAATGATTAGGCCTAGGCTCTTTATTCTGTGGAATGTCAGGGGCCAGTGTCGGGGTGGAGTTGGAAGAACTTGATTTGAAAGAAGTAAAAAGGATGACATTTGGTAAAAAGGTATCAGCATTATTGTTCCCAGGCATGGAGCCTGGCAGTTCTGCAATAGGACCCTCTTAGCTGAGGTGTTAGTGATCTCAGTCTGTGACATTTCCACTCCTGATTTCAGCCTCCTTTGAAAGGAACTCCATTTTGGGAAAATTGTTTATCTGGAAAGTTAAGCAGGTTACTGTTCCATCGCATTCAGGCCATTTACCCCCCCCCCCAAGTGTTTTCTGAGTACCTACTATGTACTGCACACTAAGATGTGATGGTAAACAGCCCTGTTTTCCTGAGCTCACACATCAGTAGAAATGCCTGGAAAGTGGATCAGGTGTCCTGCTGCCCATTCCTTCCTCCATGGAATACACTTGTAGGATGAGCCCCTATGTGCGGAATTAGTTTTATAAATGAGGAAGCAAAATGGGAAGTTTTGTATAGGTGGGGCAGGGAGCACTACCATGAAAGCTGAGGAGGTCACCAATTTCTATGCTGAACGGTGGGTACTGAAGGCTTAAGTGCCATAGTTTTTGGTAATTTACACATTAACCTCACAATAACCTATGAAATTTGGTACCACTATTAACTCTTATAAATGAGGAAACAAGAAAACAATTTGCTCATACTGAGAATCTGGGATTTAAGTCCAAAGCAGATCTCTTGTTCATCTGACCAACTGTCTTAACAAGCATCCCTAACTAAGCATCAGGGTGTTTGGGACTCCCTGGGTTTGGGTTCCAAGGTCAATAAATGTGCATCAGAAAGGTTGAGACCACCTTAGTGACAGTGAGTCCAGGGCAAGTAGGGTTAATTAGGCAGCTTCAGGGACAGTCAGGTAGGGACTTGGAGACAAAGATAAGGGCAGTAAATTCTGCCAACCAGACATACTCCAGAGACGAGGTCAGGGGCCCAGGGAAGCTAATGGGGACAGATAATTTCAAGGCTAAAATTTAATCAGGACAGTAAATGTTGGCAGGCCTTAAAAGAAAAGAAAATGGGCACATCTGACTGGAGGATAGCCACTAGGAGAAGGAGCCAATCACAAAATAGAATGATGAGCTTATAGAATAGAGAGAAAAAGGTTTAAATACTCCTAGACATAGGCCTATAGTGGCACCTTCGCCCCTCCTTGGCAACTTTGCCTTGGAGTCTTTGCTTTTGTTCTTTCCTTTCCAAATTGCTTCTTACTTTTTTTTTTAATTTTTTTTTTAAATATATATACAAGCTAGGGTACAGGCCAGAGGCGTGGGGCGGCGAGAGGGTTCACCAGAGACAGAGTGGGGAGCAGAACAGGCAGATCAGAAATACACTGCTGAGGGGAGCAGCGGGCGAGGCAGGAGAGGTCTGCCGCACCATGTGGGATTCTCCCCGGCCGGGCGTTAAACTCGCGTCACCGCCACCGACAGCTCCACAGCGCAGTGCTCAACCGCTGCGCCACCGGGGAGGCCCATTTCTTACTTTCTTGAATAAAGATTTCCTTCTCTTTGCTTACTTATCTAAAAGTGTGCAAGTTCCTTTTTTCGGCTTCGTGAGACACGAACCTGTGGTGGTTCAAGGGTTAACAGCGCATACCAGCTTCAATAACCTTCAAAACCTCCAAAGCAATGAGATAAAAAGCTTTTGGGATATAAATGTGGCCAGGTTGCAGGATGAATTGATCTGCGGTAAAACGCCTGTGATGAATGTAAGGTCGAGCGATAGAAGAGGCAACGAAGCAGAGGGGAATGTAAGATAAAGAGGCCTTTATTAGCAACCCCGGGGCGAGGTTCACAGATCCCAGGCGGGGGTCTGTGGAGTCGCACCCAGCAACCAGGGGGGTGGGATTTTATACCGGGTGAAGGGATTCCAAGGGTGGGGACAACTCCATTTGGAGCTGGTGGCCTTGCAGGTGCATTCGGGCTGCGGCTGCCCTTCCGGGTAGTGGGCACGTGAGCTTCTTTCCAGGGTCACACATCTTCCCCGAGAATCTTCACAGTGTCCTTATTGTTGGGGAGGGGTGGGTTGAGCCTAACAGTGAGCTCCCACTTTAATTTCCACTCAGCTTCCTTATAGGGGAAAGGGGCACCTTGAGTTCCTTTTGGGCGCTGTTTCAGGAACCCGGCTTTTCAACTCGGTATGAAAACCACTCCATGAGAGGGGGAGGAACCAACGAGATGAAGTCCCTTCCGCTGCCTAGAGAGGTACCGCGGTGGTACTCAACCGCAGCGCGAACTGTTGACGTCACAGCGACCGGCACATCTGGGACTGGCTTCCGGCAGCCGTGGCATACGCTGGTGCCATGAGCGGGTGTGCTAGGGGTCCACTGCAGGAAGCCGCCAGTTGGTCAGTGTTCGCGATTGGGGCCTGCGGCTGTTCCTCCTCGGATCCTCGGGAGCTGGCGACCTCAACGCCCCTTCCGAGTGTGCAGGGACCTTTGTTTGCAGCGGCATCCCGGTGCTAGGTCGCTCAGAAGAGGGAAGGGAGAAGACTTCGAGAACCCTGGTCTGGAAGTCGGAAGACCTGGGTTCCACTTGTATGTACCTGAACGAGTCAGTGGATGTCTGAGCAATCCTTTTTTCCCTCCATTTTCCAGAAGCGAATACTTTTTGTGATTTTGTCCCTTCTCAGTGTTCTGCAGGTTGAGAGTATATTAGTTATCTCCTTTCATTAAGTTATTTTAATAGCAACAAAATACGTATTATGTGAAGACAAACTCAACACTAACTTAAAAGCAAATGTTCTTTATTGAATTCTTAGTAGTCTGCATTCTTCTAAATACTTCCATGCATTCATTTATGCATCATCACCACCTTATGAAGTAATTATTTCCATTTGACATTTGAGAAAACTGGAGTTCAGAAAGATTAGGTAATTTACTTAAGATCCCTTAAGTACTAAATAGTGGAACAGGGATTTCAAATTCACAGAGTCCAAGCTATACTGGTTTTCAGGTTTAGTGGCGGAAGAGAGAATATGATGACTAAAACAGAGAGGAAAGTGCTACAGTAGAGATGTTTAAAATTATTTCAGAATGTTGAGGAAGTGCCTTAGAAACATCAAGAAAAACATTTCCACAAGGCAGGCCGGTGTGGGAATTCACATTTGAGCTGAATATTAGAATTTGACTAGAACTTGGACTATACCAAACTAAATTGTTTAGTTTCACATAAGAGGTGCTAGTAGTGGATTCAGAAGGATTAGAGTGGAAACCAGGTCTGTGTCATTGAATACGATGTTCCATTCTACTTAGGGTCTTAAATTCTTTTCTGTTAGGAGAGTTTTTAACGTCTTTCAACACTCTCACCTTTTCTTGGAGATGCCTCACTACACAGAATTAGTTCTATTTTTCTGAAAAATCCTTCATCTCAGATTGTGGAAGGATAACTGCTGGGGAGTTTCCCCGCTTTGACTTAGCCCAGTCTCAGCCATATTTTTCAAATAAAGTGAAGTGAATAGCCAGCCTCAATCGATGAATTGTAATGGTTTGATTTTTGTTTTCTTTTCCTCTTTTTTTTTTTAACGCATCAAAGTACCACAGAATGTTTGTGTATTAGGAGACTTTCGTTAACATCTAGTTTTTCACTTTCATATCACAGAACATGAAATTGAGTGACTTGCTTCAGGTCATTGAACAAGTTAGTGCCAAAGCAGACTAGAATCCAGACTTCGTGACTCAGTTCAGTTGCTTGCCTCACTGCCTTCTACTGTAACACCATAGTCTTTGACTTTTGAAGTTAGTTTGGAGGGCCTTTGAGCTCATTTCCTATGGAGGAATATTTACCCCAGGATATTTGGAGCACCAGCACTCTTTCTTCAGAGATTGTCCATGTGTCTATGAGGTCTACCCACCCACTCATTCTTTTGTCATGGGTTATATTCTTCTAAGAGAACAAGGATATTCTTCCTTTCAGACTTAGTCATATGGTTACAGATGGCCTATTTCTGGGTTCTTGTGAATCCAGAGTATGAAGAAAGTAGGTAGACAAGTTATGGGTGACCTTCTCCTACCTCTGTGCCTCAGATTTCTTCTCTTTCTCAAGAGTCTCCAGGAGAAATTCAGTGTTACATGTATCTCTAATACCTTGTTTCTGGATAACTAGAGAGCCGATCCTGTGGGACAAGAACTGAAGTAATTGCAATTACCATTGCTATTGGCCATCAGAAAGTAAAGGAGTCTGGGGTATTTGTTGAACTTAATAAGAATAGTACTGGATAAACTGGATTTTTAGGTTATGGGAAGTTTGTGAACAGATCATAGATATGTCCTGAAGAATTCCCTCCAATATCAGTCTCTATCTGTATAACGCATGGAGAGATGCTTAGAGGAAAGTTCATCAAAATACTATTTTCTCTGGGAGGTAGGATTTCAATACCCTCTTTTTTTGACAGACTTTTATTTATAGAATGAGCATGCTGTATAATTAAAAAAAAAAACCTTTGAGACAATAAAAGGAGGTGGAAATATTTTAAGAGTTTTGGTTTAATGTTTTAAACTACCTGGATTTCCACCACCTGGAGATATTTTTGTATATATTATACCTATGCTGACTGTTTACATAT
This sequence comes from Scalopus aquaticus, assembly GCA_004024925.1. Lineage (NCBI taxonomy): Eukaryota > Metazoa > Chordata > Mammalia > Eulipotyphla > Talpidae > Scalopus > Scalopus aquaticus. Next base: position 252,735 of record PVIJ01000517.1, on the reverse strand, counting down.
AGAGACTGTAGGTGGATGATCATTTTCCTCAACTTTTAACTTACTCAAGATGGGTGTACTTATTCCTTCTATAGTCCACAGTTAATCACTCTGCACGATCCCCAATTATCTCCATTCATTTTTAGTATTTTAGTGTTTACTTTTAGTATTTGGGTGTTTCAAAACCTATCATGATAGAAAATTTTATAATTCCCCCAAGTCCTGCTACAAAGTTGCTTTTTTCCTATCACCTATTTTAATCTTTCTCTCAGGTGATGATTTTTTCCTATTATTGAGAAGAGGATAAAAATTAAGACTTACAGGCAAGTGTGCAGGTCCCTTGTTCTGCACATAAGGATATTTCCCTTTGTGAATTTGTTTTTCAGGCAAGACCAAACCTGATGCCACAGTGTTAAGTGACTTGAGGAAGATTTGGAGAGTCCTCAGGGGCTTGCTTTTGGAGATGTATGCTGGACAAAGAGCTGCAGGGGAAATCCTGCAGGATAACTGAGAGGAAAACATACACACAGGCTCTCCATGGAGAACAGTGTTAGTCTAATGATAATCCACTTTGAGAAAATACCTCAAAAGTACCATGAATTTGAGAGAAAGTTTTCTGTAAATCTGAGCCTGTTGGAGGGAAACCCCTTCATGTGTTACAAGCAACATGAGTTCCAACCAGATTCTACTGCATATGAAGCAATCGAGACTTAACATGCAGAAGAAACCTTCAAAGTGTAGTGAATGTGGAAAATTCTTTACTCAAAGATCATCCCTTACGCAGCATCAGAGGATTCACACGGGAGAAAAACCCTATGTATGTAGTGAATGTGGAACTTGTTTCCGTAAACAGTCAAATCTTACTCAACATCTGAGGATTCATACGGGAGAGAAACCTTACAAGTGCAGTGAATGTGAGAAAGCCTTTCAAACAAAAGCAATCCTTGTCCAGCACTTAAGAATCCATACTGGAGAGAAACCTTTTAAGTGCAATGAGTGTGGCAAATCCTTTTGTCAGAATCCATCCCTTATTAAACACGTGCGAATTCATACTGGCGAGAAACCATATAAATGCACTGAATGTGGGAAAGCTTTCAGTCAGAGCGTATGTCTTACTCGTCACCAGAGAAGCCATTCTGGAGATAAACCTTTTAAGTGTCATGAGTGTGGGAAAGCTTTCAATCAGAGTGCATGTCTCATGCAGCATCAGAGAATTCATTCAGGAGAAAAACCATATACATGCACTGAATGTGGGAAAACCTTTGCTCAGAATTCTTCCCTTGTTGAACATGAGAGAACTCACACTGGTGAGAAGCTCTATAAATGTAGTGAGTGTGAGAGAACTTTCCGCAAGCAAGCACATCTTAGCGAGCATTACAGGATTCATACTGGAGAAAAACCTTATGAATGTGTTGAATGTGGGAAGTCCTTTAGGCACCATTCAGCACTTGTTCGACATCAGAGGCTTCATGCTGGAAAATGAAACTTGGGATGTGGCCAGTGTGGAAAGACTTACATGAAAATTTCCCCTGTAAATTTTTAGGAATTTAGAACTCAGTATTCAGCTGAGATGATGTTTGTTGAACAAGAGGCAATGATATGCCCAGAAAGTGAAGACATCGCAGAACTGAAAAATATATGAATTTGCGATCTTTGTTGCCACTTGATGTGTAACCTTACCCTCTCTGAGCCCTAGTCCCCCCCACCCAAGAATAATGGGGGTACTTACCAGGGTTGTCTTGAGGATAAAATCTTTTCTATGTAATAAAAGTATGCTATTAATTGGTTTGAGTGACAGATGTCCCACAAGTTTATAAATCTTGCTATTAAAAACAAGCACAGTGTTCTTATGAAAAAATAATCTTGAAATTGGGCTATGATTTTGTGTTTAATCCACAGAATGCTATATTTAAGTTTTTTTTTGCCTTTTTTTTTTTTTAAAGATTTATTTATTTATACATACAAGCTGGGGTACAGGCCAGAGGCGTGGGGCGGCGAGAGGGTTCACCAGAGACAGAGCGGGGAGCAGAACAGGCAGATCAGAAATCCACTGCTGAGGGGAGCAGCGGGCGAGGCAGGAGAGGTCTGCCGCGCCATGTGGGATTCTCCCCCGCCGGGTGTCGAACTCGCATCGCAGCTCCACAGCGCAGCGCTTAACCGCTGCGCCACCAGGGAGGCCCGCCTTTTTTTTTTTTTATACAAGCTGGGGTACAGGCCAGAGCTATGGGATGGCGAGAGGCTTCACCAGAGACAGTGGGGAGCAGAACAGGCAGATCAGAAATACGCTGCTGAGGGGAGCAGAGGGCGAGGCAGGAGAGGTCTGCCGCACCATGTGGGATTCTCCCTGGCTGGGTGTCGAACTCCCATCACCGCTGCCCACAGCTACACAGTGCAGCACTCAACCGCTGCGCCACCAGGGAGGCCCTAATCCACAGAATGCTCTTTAAACTAAATGTCTACATATAAAAACACATAAGATCAACTTATCCTTGAGAAAATTCAGTTGAACAGAGAAAAAAAGAACTAAGATTTGAATGGATATTGTCAAGTGTACCTCTGGGCACGCTGAAAAGTTTTGTTTAGATTGTACTACCTACCGTTACTGGATCCAAAAGCTCCTGATAACTCTTAATGTTTTCTGCATGTTCTATAGTTTTTTAAATGTTAAATTACTGCCTTTGGGTTTTTTGAGGATTGATTATATATCATTTTTCAAATGTCATTAATTTTTTAACTAGATAATACAAACATGATTTAAAATACTAATGGGGGCCTCCCTGGTGGCGCAGTGGGTTAAAGTGCTGTGCTGTGGAGCTGTGGGCAGCGGCTATGTGAGTTTGACGCCCAGCCGGGGAGATTCCCACATGGTGGGGCAGACCTCTCCTGCCTCACCCGCTGCTCCCCTCAGCAGTGTTTCTGTTGATCTGCCTGTTCTACTCCCCACTCTGTCTCTGGTGAACCCTCTCGCCGCCCCACGCCTCTAGTCTGTACCCCAGCTTGTATGCAAAAATAAAATAAATCTTTTAAAAAAATAAAATAAAATACTAACGGTACAAAAAGTTAAATAGGGAAAAGTCTTCTTTTCAGCTACTCAGTTGTTAACCCATTCCACCCCAACCAATATTGTCTCGTTTATTCTTTTCCTTCCAGAAAGAGATGATTATAAACTAGCAAACACAGATCTTACTCCTTTTTGCTAATGGATCTTATTTTTTATAACAGTTTCAGGCTCACAGTGTCAGAAAGTACAGAGTATAGAGTACCTTTAGACTCTCTGCGCCCATATATGCTGTCTTCCCACTTACCAATATCCTGCACTAGGGTAGTATATTTTCTACAACCAATACCCTACAATGTGTCACATCATTATCACCCAAAGTCATAGTTTACCTTAGGGTTAACTTTTTTTTTTTGTCTTTTTGAAGATTTATTTATTTATGCATACAAGTTGGGGGTACAGACCAGAGGTGTGGGGGTGGTGAGAGGATTTACCAGAGACAGAGTGGGGAGCAGAACAGGCGGACTGACTGAAGTACGCTGCTGAGGGGAGCAGTGGGCACAACAGGAGATGTTTGCTGCGCCATGTGGGAAGCTCCCTGGCCAGGATCAAATTTGTGCTGCAGTGGCTCTGGATTGCTTCATAGTGCTGCCACTTAACTCGCTGCGCCACCAGGGAGGCCCAAGGTTAACTCTTAAAATGTATTCTATGGGTTTGGACAAATATCTACCATTATAGTATCACAGAAAATAGTTTCACTGCCCTAAAAATCCTCTGTACTCCACTAATTGGTTACTCTCTCCTCCCAAAAATTGACAATCACTGATCTTTTTACTGTCTCCATGGTTTTTTCTTTTTCCAGAATGTCACATAGTTGGCATTGTAGAGTATGTTTTCCTTTTGGTTTGGCTTCTTTCACTGATTAATATGTATTCAGGTTTCCCCATATTTTTCATGATTTGCTAGCTAGCTTTTTTTTAAGTGCTGAGTAATAGTCTATTATCTGGATATGCCCGTTTATCCACTCAAATGTTGAAAAATATCTTGGTTGCCTCTTGGTTTTGGCAATCATGAGTAAAACTGCTGTAAATTTCCTGAAAATCTGTGCTTTTAAGTTCCCAGGGTTCTAATGATGCTGACCTGAAATGCACACTTTAATAACCACTGGTCTATTAAAACAAAAACAGCAGAAAAAGAGTTCCATTCATCCCATATTTATTATGCTCTTAATATGCTAGGTACTGTTCTGGGTACTAAGGATACAAGTGAATAAGACAAAGTCCCTCCCCTCTAGACTTCCACCTCTAGATATTAAGACACATTAAGATTTAAAGTAATTAAAATGATGTGGGATAGGTACAAAACATAGTAATGACATTGTGAAACCATCTGGCTTACGTAACAAATACATGTTAAAGATGACTGCAGAATGGCTTTAGGACTGTCTACAATTTAGAGGCTCTCGGGGATCCCGAGTCAACGCACATAAATTATGTGACAGGAGGTCTTAAAATGGGAGAAAGACAGATGTGGTATTAAATTTGTAATATGGATGCTCTGAAATTTTCCTGAGAGAGAACTCTCAGATGTATTTCAAGTGAGAAACAGATGTGGTTCCGGGACAATTATTTGTGGTAAAGGATGCAAGGTTAATTCCAGATGAACAAAATAAGTATAAGTGCTTCTTAACCTGATACAGAGGTGGGGAAACAGAACAACAGAATCTGATAGATTACACAATTCACAAATTTGTAAGAAAACTACTACTAAACTAATGGAAAATAAAACTCGAATTCAAAAAAGAAAAAATGGTGTGTTAACATTTGAAAAAGTTTAGCCTCCTTGTTGGATCAAAGAAAATGACAATTAAATTTAACTATTGAACAGTTTTCAACACATAAATTGACAAAAATGTAAAGGCTGGTACGCTATTATCACAGATGAAGTGTTGTGTCTCTTATAGATGATAAATGAACAAAATGATAAAACAATCATTCTAAAAAGCAACTTGAAAATACGAAAGCTTTAAAAATATCCAAATACTTCGCTCTCGTAATTCTGGTTCCAGCTATTGAGTCTAAGGAGATCAACAGAAATATGCCTGGAGATTTCTGTACAAGCGTGTCCATCCGACCACTGTATCATGTAGGCTGCACGTACCACAAACCTGACAGACTTAAACGAAAGGGGGCTTATTCTTCTCTTATTCCAGTAAGTCGAGGCCTGCAGTCCAGGGCTGGTGTAGCAGCTCCTAGAGGCATGCCAGAGGATGCACGCTCCTGAGTCTTTCTACTGACTCCCCAGAGCAAGGGGCTGCCTTCCTTATACCTGAAAGTGGCCCAGACCTCCTAGGTTATCAAGTCTGCACTCTAGACAAGATGAAAGGACATAGGTTCATGTTTGCTAAATCTGTCCTTTTATATAAAAAAATCCAGTAGCTTTATTAGGTAGGCTTCTACCTGCAGCTCTTTCTTTTCATAGCACTATCAACTATAGTCACCATGTTATATATTAGATCCTCCTCATGTCAAGATCACATATTAGATCCTCACTTGGAAAAGATCCACTGTCCCTCTTATTTACCGGAGCTGTCACATGACTTCCCTTAGCAGCAGCTGGGGAGGTATTCATAACTTGGTACATTATCATCTTCCCCATCTAAAATGGGGTTCCCTGGGCGTCCCTGGTGGTGGAATGGGTTAAAGCGCAGTGCTGTGGAGCTGTCGGCGGAGCAAGTTCAATGCCCGGCCAGGGAGGTTCCCACATAGCACAGCAGACCTCTCCTGCCTCGCCCACTGCTCCCCTCAGCAGTGTATTTTGGTCGATCTGCCTGTTCTGCTCCCCACTCTGTCTCTGGTGAACCCTCTCACTCCCGGCACCTCTGGCCTACACCCCAACTTGTATGCAAAAATAAATAAATCTAAAATAAAATAAAATAAAATAAAATGGGGTTCTGCTAATGAGGAAGATGCAACAGGGGATCTGTTTAATTATGAAATTCTTTGTAGATACTTATGTCAGTTTTTTAATTTTACTGACCTAGAAAAACACTCACAATATACTGTCAAGCGAGACACACTTAATACAATCTCAAAAACATAATACAATCTCAATTTTGTTAAAAATGTGTAATTTACATAGATATACATCCTACATGAAAAAAATAACAAGTGGTAATAGTAGTTAACATCTACAGAGTGGGCATTTCAAAAGGGTATTGATAGAAAGACAGTTTTTATCTTGGTAAATTTTTCTTGTATTTTGCAAGTTTTCTATAAAAACCCTGTACTAACTATCGGGTTTTTGGAAAAGTCATGACACATTTTTGTTTGTAAAACACAGAAAAAATACATTATGACTTTTCTGACAACCCAATATATAATGGGAAAAAGTGTTACTTTATAAAAAACATCTCAAGTACTCTTAAAGAAGACAAAGTCCAAAATGTTTACACTCACTCATTTTCATCTTCATTGTCAAAAGAAAGGAGACTACTGTTTTTAATTTGCTTTTGTGAATTCTTTTTAACTGAGTCCTGTTTGTTTATTTCATCTTCAGTTGACTTCTTCTTTTTTGAACTTGCTGTTAAACCTGAGTATTTTTCATTTGTGGAACGTTTTACTGGTTTTCTATACATGATCCTTCCATCAGCTGGAGCTGGTTCTTCATCTGGAGTAAAAACAAAGTTAAAAAACTTTTTCATTTTCCATTATTTTACCATCACGGGAGAGTCAAATGTCAAGAAAATCTCATACCTAAGGATGTTCTTGAGTCAGTGCAGTCTGTTCTCTGCTGCCTCTAGCTTATACCCACAAGATAGGCAGTCACTTAATAACTATTCACTTACTGAAGGATTCAATAATACTGTAAGTCTCTAATTACATATAATCAGGTTGTATTTCTAAATATTTTGAAAAGTGCTTGTTTGGAATTCCAGCATGTCCCCTAAAACAATGTAATAAATATTTAGGAATAATGAAAAATGTACTATATGGCATACTACACCTTGGACACTAATTAAACAGATCTCTGTTGACTAGTATATAAACCTAACCACCTATTCATTTTTAAAAAAATTTATTCATAAATACAATAACGGGGTCTAGGCCAGAAGTGCAGGGGGTGAGAGGATTCAATAGAGACAGAATGGGGAGTAGAACAGGCAGACTCACTGAAACACACTGCTGAGGGGAGCAATGGGCAAGACAGGAGAGGTCTGTTGCACCATGTCAGTTAGCCCTCTGGCCAGGGATCAAACTCAGGCTACAGCAGTGACAGCACTGAGACTTAACCCCTATCCCACCAGGGAGGTCCACACCTATTCATTTTTTTTTCAAAGATTTTTTTTTTTTTTAATTTATACATACAAGCTGGGGTACAGGCCAGAGGCATGGGGCGGCGAGAGGGTTCACCAGAGACAGAGCGGGTAGCAGAACAGGCAGATCAGAAATGCACTGCTGAGGGGAGCAGCGGGCAAGGCAGGAGAGGTCTGCCGCGCCATGTGGGATTCTCCTTGGCTGGGCGTCGAACTCGCGTGGCCGCTGCCGACAGCTCCACAGCGCAGCTCCCAACCGCTGCGCCACCGGGGAGGCCCCCCTATTCATTTTTAAACAGGATGTTTTCATTAAATTTTCAATCTTCATAATAAGCCAATAAGGTAGGCACAATTGCTGTTCCTATTTTACTAATGAGGAAAATGAGGCTGAAAGGTGAAATAATTTCTTCAGGGTCACATTTTAAACGGCAAAGTACGAACCTGGGACTGTCTCCTTCTAACAGGCCATGCTGGTATATAAAATAGCCTCATACTCCAGGATCCTTAAAATTGTTAGAAAACCGGAATACTGTCAAGACGCACCTGCTTTGGCAGCCTTTATTTCTGCTTTAATTTTCATGACTTCTTCAGCTGACAGGTCTCCCTTTTTTAAAATCACCACCTGGGGCTGTTCATCTTCTTTGTCACTGTGATCACCATCTTCATCTGGAGGCTGAAGCTGGATTCGCTAGAGGAAAACATACAATGTGTACGTTCCTGACCTTGAACCACAGGCAACCACTGCTCCCTAGGGGAGAAATTGTAATTACTAAAGTGAGAAGTTAACTTTACTGACTAAAAGTGTTTGGAGATGAATTTTCTTTTTTCTTTCTTTTTTTTTTTATTTATACATACAAGCTGGAGTACAGGCCAGAGGCGTGGGGCGGCGAGAGGGTTCACCAGAGACAGAGCGGGGAGCAGAACAGGCAGATCAGAAATACACTGCTGAGGGGAGCAGCGGGCGAGGCAGGAGAGGTCTGCCGCGCCATGTGGCCGGGTGTCGAACTCGCTGTCACCGCTGCCGACAGCTCCACAGCGCAGCGCCCAACCGCTGCGCCACCGGGGAGGCCCCTGGAGATGAATTTTCAAGTAACTATGAGCGGGCTGACCTCACCACAGTAGGGACAGGTCTACCTTCCCAGCACCCTGGGGAGTCTGTCAGATTGGATTCATTTCTATGTCACCAGGACCCCAGCTTGCATTTTTCAGGGTCAGGGGTCTTCTGCTGCATGTACTGCCAGCATTTCCGCCCACCCAGGGCAGTGCTGCACCATCAGTTCTTTCTGCTCCTCATCAACCCTTCTCACTTCTCTCTTTTCAAAGTCTGACAAAGAAACAATGAAATACCACCAAAGTAGAGAAAGCCACAAGTAAAAGTTACTCTTTCTCCACTTCTGCTTACTCTCCTCCCTTCCAACACCTTCACTTTGATGGGAATCCAATCAGCTGTTTCTTGATGTATACAAAGGAGGAGGTACAGAGCTAACTTTTGGGATACAAACAAGATGCTGTAGATGAAGACCAAATAGGTATTTCTTGCAAATCACAATATCACAGATACTAAGAGCCTGATTTAGTGTTGGACACACACAGGAGAGCAAGCAGTTGCAATGCAAAATGATGAGTATTACAGATGAGATACGGATAACTTAAAGGAGTTCTTCAAGCTCCTCGGGGGAGCTTCAAGGCAGAGATGAGGCAGGGGAGGGAAGTGTTAAAGAATATGGTGTTTTGGTTCACCACATACCCACTAGATTGAATAATTTCTACTTAAGCCAATCTTTTTGTCTCCTCTACCAAGCTCTAAGTGATTTGAGAGGTGGTTCTGAGTGCAAGCGTTGGAAACACAGTGCTAAGTTATTTCTCCAACATCTCTTACAATACTAGTGTCTTCCTATCCAAAGAGATAGTGCATGTTTTGGTGGGAACCAGTTAAGAGCAGAAGCTTGGGCAGGTTCAGAAGTTGACTTCTACCGATTTCCCCCATCATCTAGTCAGATGTAGCCCTTTTCTGAAGCTACTCTTCTATTCAAATCCAGAATACTCAAGGCCTTTGCTTGCTTTCTTTTATTTTGGTAAAGAAAGCACAGGTCTAGTTCCAGGGAATTCCTCCAAAGATGTTCCAAGATTCGGTGATTTGATTGGGTGGGCTCAGTTTCCTCACCGGGAAAACGGGACGAAGGCACCCCGCCTTCCCCGGCCCCTACAGGTTTTGAGATAAGTGAGAATGAAGCGACAGGAAAAGTGACCTTTCTTAACTAACCATCTACCAAGCATGAGGCGCTTTACCTGCATCAAGTCATTTTCAAAAATACAGCAGCAATCTGAAAACGACAAAGAACTTCCTGTGAGCAAGGCGACGTGGTTGTGTGAAGCGGACCGGCCAGAGGTCCCAGGACCACCCGAAAGGGGACCGGGCACCGGTGAGAGGAGACCCGTGAATCCCAGGCCTCCAGGTCCAGGCAGAAGCCGGAAGTGGAGGGTTAGGTCGCATTTCCGAGGTAACTCTACTGGCCCGGGCTCACCTTGGTCTCTACGGTGGGCCCTTCCCTGTAGCCGACCCTTTCCTTGAAGCGGGCCAGGAATGCCGGCTCGGCTGGCCGAACGTACGACACCTGGTTCCGCTTGCTCATGACAGCTGTGGGGATAAACAATTCCCAGAGTCTGATCAAGACTGTACAGAGGCGCCGGCGCCTACTCTTGATGTCACCCATGCTCCACCCCGCCCCTTGCGTAAGTCCTGGCAACATGGCGGCCTCCGTGCTGGCGTCAATGTCCCACTCGAGCGCCAAATTCAAATTCGCGGCCATCTTGAGCGGGCGAAATCCGGGTGTGCGACGCGGCTGGAAGTTGTGGCATCCGCTGTGTTGGTCTCTGGATCTGGATCTGGAGGTGAGGGCGCCATGGCGCCCGGCTGCAAAAGTAAGTGAAGAGTCTGGCATTTAGACCTCGTTCCCGTCCCCAAATACTGGCTGGAAAGGACTGCTGCTCGCAGGGTGGGCACGAAGGGCCCGAGTGGATTGTGAGGTGCTGGGTGTTTGGATCTCTGCGCTTCAAAGACCGTGCGCTGTTGGAACGGCTAGCTCTCTTCCCTTGCATCTGTGCGTTGGCCGTACGAGCCAGGAGCAGTTGTAGGCGCTTGGGCTGAGCAGTGAACTGTGAACAGAGACCTCATCTAGGAGCTTGGCGCTCAGCGACCCTTTCATTCTGTTCCCGCGTTCTCCATCCTGCCGTTTCGTGGTTGGCATCTTCCGTGTCCCGACGCCGGCGGCCTCTGTAGTTGCCTCGGGGTCAGCCTTTTTCTCACCAGCTCCTGCGTCTTTCCACATTACTGACCCTCTTGAACTTATTCATGTGCCCAGCACGTCTTTCCCTTTGAAGGGCCCCTCTATGGACTGCCCTTAGATAAGGGATTTTAAAAGCGTAGACACTTCGTCACTGTCTTCCTGGTCTCACGATACCTATTTTCTTCCCAAGGGTCTTTTTTCTTGGAGAGGGGACTGTGGTCGCTTTTACTTTTAATAAACCTTCAAATTTTCACTAATTTCATAGTCCGATTCCTGTGTACTTGCCGCACCTCTTATAGTGACTAGTTCTTTGAGGAGCCTTGCTTCTTAAAGTTGATTTTTAGCAGATTTGATAGATTTCTGTGAATGGTGTGAATAGTAGTGAGAAGCCTATTTAGAAAGAGTGAAGTAATTGTGAACTTGTGGTGTTTGAGCCTTCCTGTGGTAATGTGTCTAGCTGCCAGTTGGAGTTGTTACCTGTTGTGTTTGTTTGTTTGGCTTTTAGGTTGATCATACCCTTAAATGAACACCTCACTCTGCTCTCTTTTTTCCATTTGAAATGTTCCTTTTCCTCTGCCATTTTCAGTATTCAGGGAATATTAGCATACAAATTGCTACATTATTGAATTAAAATGTTCATTGTGCTTTCTGCACCACAGTATTCAGTAAATTTGGAGTCAAACAAGAGAATTGATAGCTTTAATATAATTAAAGCATCTTTTTATTTAGTGGAAAGTGATATATGTGACTGAAAGACTGTCCTGTCAATATACTTCATTTTCTCAAAGTGATGGAGCAAGGGTATTCACTGCTCCTCTGTGTTTTTCATGGGGAACTTTACTATTTCTTTAAGTTTGCTGGCCAAGTTGAGGTTGATGACATCCCTAGTAAGTGCCCTTTGCATTCCCCACGGTCCAGATACCTGGAGCAGGAAGTGGGACCACATGGGAGGAGAGAGCTCTTGAAGTGCTCTCTACACCCTTTACTTTTATGCCCATGAAGGTTATTTCTGGTGATATTGTTGCTTCCATGGGTTGTTGTCGTTGCAATTAGAGTAATGAAAATGTAATAAAATTGTGTTTATGATTCCCTTTTGAACTGTGTCCAAGGTAGATTCTCATTCCATGAGTTGGGTACTGATTGGAGAAGGGAAATCACACTTCTCAGTCCCATTCATCTGCAACTTAGCCTCAGTAACAGGCAGCCTGCCAGAGGCAGGATGAGAAACCGAAGATCTGCTCCTCCTGGGAAGAATGCGCTCCAGCTGGGAGTTGAGGAAAGAGGGATGCCAGTGTTCTTGGCTGTGTGGTCTGGTCTGGAGTTTCTAAGTTGTTTAGCTGGGAGGGAACTATCATGGTTCAAGTACAGACTTACTTTCTTTTAGATTTCCTTAAGTTTTCTTGAATAGATGTTACTTCATTTGCTACTTGTGTTTACAACCATTTATAGAGGCTTTAAATGTTTTTTAAAAATTTATTTCATCAGTTTCACTGGGCAATGGGTTAGTGGAGTTCCTCACACTGTCATGCTGAAAGTTGACCTCTGACTTCCCTTTCAAAGAATCATTCTGTCTTCTGAGTTGAGAATAAATGAAATCAATGAATGAAGGAGTGAGAAGAGCAGAGAGACTGTTGTAATAACTTGTAACTCAAGGATATTGCTGGTGTAACTCCATGGTGATCATGGCAGTGGATTTGATGTAGGATTCTGCATATAAATTTCAAGGTAGAGACAGAAATTGGCTAACAGGTTGGATATGAAGTATGAGAAAGAAAGGGGTCAGGGATGATTCTGAGGTGTTTGGCTTGAGCAACTGGAAAAGATAGTTGTTAAATGAGATGGAGAAGCATGTTTAGAGTGAGGGTGTGGTGAATAGGAACTCAATTTTAGATACATTAAATTTGAAAAATCACCTATTAGAGATCTAATTTGGAGATATCCAGTAGGCAATTAAATATAAAAGAGTTTAAGCTTAGGAGCCCCGTCCAGGGAGAATTTGGGATTCCTTAGCATATATATAATATTTAAAACCATGAGTCTGATATCGTCACCAATGGAGCATGTATGGATAGGATAGAGAGGAAGATCAAGGCTAGGTCCTGGAGCTCCCCACTGTCGCGAGGTTCTGAGAACCGAGGAAACTGAGAAAGGAGTGTCAGCAGTTGGACAGCAGGCTAGATAGAAATGGGGTTGCTATTTTAAACACCTTTAATAACCTCTTATCTTTTTTTCTAGCTGAGTTACGCAATGTGATGAATGGTCAGTCTAACCAACCAAGGTAAGGAAAAAACCTGTTGATGAAAACGAAGAACTAGGGAATGTAGTGTTCCTGAAACAACCATTAGTATAGTAAGTGGCATTTGTTTCAAAATTAAGCTGGACCCTCAAGTACCTGGGAATTTGAATAACTCATATCATTCTCTCCTCCTCTCCGGCCCCCTCATCTTCTAGACTAAAAGGTGGAATTAATAACATAATTCCCTCTTGGAATGACAAGCAGTCTTGGAGTTCCTTAGAAATCACCTTCTGTTGGGTGGATTTCAATTTAAGTCTTATGAAGCAAATCAGTATAGTGTGTGGGGGCCATGTGAGACTCTTAAAAGCAGTAAATGTGAACGCGTAGACCCTGGGCTTTGGGGGAAACTCAGTATGGAAACAGTAGAGGAAATAGGACACTCAGATCCCTTTTTAGTTTTCTCTAGTAAACTTAGCTGCTACATTTTTGTCTTTAGTAATGAAGGTGATGCCATCAAAGTTTTTGTTCGAATTCGTCCTCCAAAAGAGGGTTCTGGATCAGCTGATGGAGAGCAAAACTTATGCCTATCTGTGCTCTCTCCCACGACTCTTCGACTGCAATCCAATCCTGAGCCCAAGACCTTCACATTCGACCACGTTGCAGACATGGACACCACTCAGGTGATGATTGTTTTGAAAACTTAGCTTTCTGGTTGGAACACAGAAGACTTATTTGTGAGGATTTCATTTGTGTTCCCTTTTTAGCTTAATAGATTTCAGAGAAGAATGTGCAAACATTCCACAAACATTTCAAATTGCACTTTAGCAAATATTTTTCTTTCTTCATCAGTCTTTATACGAGAATGACATAAGCCTGCTTTACTTTCTCCATCGAGTGATGGAGGTTAGTGAATGTGTACTTTTCAGAGCTGCTTAAGAGTGACAAGTACAGTTGAATTGCCCAGTTTAAGGAGTATTTCTATCACTGTGGCATCAAATGTGGGTGCTTTAACAGAAACATTTCTCACAGTTCTGGAGGCTGGGAATTTTAAGATGGGACCGGTAGATCGAATGTCTGGTGAGGTGCATTTCTTGGCTTGTAAAAAGCCGCCTTTTGACTGTGTCCTGACATGGAGAGGAGAGAGGAAGCAAGTTTTCTTACTCTGCTGATGATTATGTTCTACCTCCTGGAGACTATCTGCTTAGGCACTACTCCCAGTGTGAGATCTCCTTCACTCTCATGACCTAGTTACCTCCCAAGGCCCTATATCTAAATGCCATCACATTGGGGGTCAGGATTCACCATATGAATTTTGGGGAGGACATGGACATTCAGTTCATACCAAAGAGTGATCAGCTTAGATTTCTATGATGTCAATAACTGCTTTTCTAAGTAACATTAACTTAATCAAGAGCTAGTCACTTCTATACAATAGAACTTTCTGCAGTGATGGAAATGTCCTGTCTGCACTTTCTATTACAGTGCATCTGAGATAGTGCATCTACAGGATTGACTTTGAAGTTTCTTAATTTTAATTTAAATTCCTATTGCCATTGGACCTCCCGGTGGTGTAATGGGATAAGCGCAACGCTGTGGAGCTGTCTGTGGCTGCGATGCGAGTTCGATGCCCACCCGGGAAGCTTCCCACATGGCGCAGCAGACCTCTCCTGCCTCGCCCACTGCTCCCCTCAGCAGTATATTTCGGTTCATCTGCCTGCACGAGTTCGATCCCTGGGAGCTTCAGGCACAGCAAACCTCTCCTGACTCGCCCACTGCTCCCCCTCAGCAGTGTACTTCAGTAGATCCCCACTCTGTCTCTGGTGAATTCTCTCACCACCCCACACCTCTGGCCTACACCCCAGTTCTTGTATGCATAAGTAAATCTTTTTTAAAAAAATAATTTGCTTAAAAAAAAAAAGTCTAGATGTGAGCTTTAAATGCCTAATTGAATAGATTAGCAGACATAATTACGTTGAGAGTTCTATTGTCTGAGATGTTTTAGCCTTTTTCCTATAGTGGATGTAATTCCTGTGTTACCACAATTATTAAAATAATCTTACATAGTTTTTATTGTTATATGGAGTGTCTAATTAGCATTAGGAAACATTAGGAAAAATGTTTTCATCTTAATGAAATGTTTACATGTTTGGTGCTTACTTTGTAGGAGTCTGTGTTCTCAACGGTGGCCAAAGGCATCGTGGAGTCTTGCATGAGCGGATATAATGGTACCATCTTTGCATAGTAAGTTGTGACTGTGTCCTTTTACGGGGGTACAATAGTAAGTGCTTCTCTTTGTTTCCTATGGCTGCTCTAACAAATTGCTGCAAACTTAGAGGCTTGAAGTAACAGATCAGCAGTCTGGTACAGTTCTTAGACACTGTGCTTCTTGGGAAGCCTAGGGGAGAATCCACTTCCTTGCCTTTTCTATCTTCTAGAGGCCACAAACATTCCTTGACTGTTCTGCCCTGGTCACATTCTCTTTTATTATAGCTGGGACAGGTTCGCTAATATGAAGGAATTCTCTGATTAGGCTGATCCCAACCGGATAATCTAGGCAAAGATGAACGAAGTTCCACCTCCTGGAGACTACAGTATCATGTGGAATTCTCTCAGGAAGATTTGTTGCTTCTCCATTTCTTTCTTTTCTTTTTTTTTAAAGATTGATTGATTTATGCATACAAGCTGGGGTACAGGCCAGAGGCGTGGGGTGGCGAGAGGGTTCATCAGAGACAGAGTGGGGAGCAGCACAGTCAGATAAATGGAAATACACTGCTGAGGGGAGCAGTGGGTGAGGCAGGAGAGGTCTTCTGCGCCATGTGGGAATCTCCCTGGCCGGGTATTGAACTCGTGTCACCGCTGCCGACAGCTCCACAGCGCAGCGCTTAACTGCTACACCATCAGGGAGGCCCCCTCCATTTATTTCTTTATTCAGTTATTCATATGCTATGGGATCGTATATATTTATTTTATATTAATACTTTGGGTTATAATCTAATACTACCTTATTTTATCTTGTTGCTCATATTGTTACAGTTTTGCCACTGGAAACTACTTAAGATTGGTTTCTGTGTCCCTTTGATATGTCACATCTTGTTTTGAACACTTTCTTTCTGATGCTACAAGATGCTCCTGGCTCATCTTGTATTTTCTCTGTCCTAGGCCTAGAATCCACCATTTTTTTGGAGAATGGTATTTAGAAACCAAGATCTAGACACTAGGTGTGTTTGTTCCTGCTGGAGTGTTATTGCTTCTGTTCCTTCTCAGCAAAGAGAACTAGGTAATATATGTAGATAGACTAAATCATGTCTATAAACATGGTGACATATATATATGTACATATATATAGTCACATAATTACTCATATATAGTTATGGTATATAGACATGAGTTAGTATATATACTTTATATGAGGTATATATTTTATACATGTACCTATGTAGTTTCTATATCAGTTTGTTTATAATTAAGCTAAACATGAATTCATACTAATGTCTCTGGCTCTAATAGAAGGGTTTAGAATTCATATGGGCTCATTCTAGAATCCAGTGAATCCAAAGAGTTTACTCTAGCCATCCTTGTGTGTAACTTCCCTAGCTGACAGTGAGAAATCTGGTTCCTACTTTTATCCTCCATTTACTTATTTGTTCAACCCTAGTATATAGGTAGAACAGTTTTTAAATTGTTAGCTATATTCTGTGTGAGATCTACCAACAACAGTGTTTATATACAGTTCCTTCAGGTAATCCATATGCTAAATCTATGGTTAACTTCATAATAAACTGTTAAATTGTCTTCCGAATATATAAAGTACAGTGATCCTGAATATCTGAATATTGGCAACCTTAAAATATTGCTGTAGATTTAATGTTGAACTGTAAGCTGGAGGACCGGAAGGCATTGTAATAACCTTGGCAGTTTTACAAGGTGAATTTTAATGTCATTTCAGATTTATTTCATAAATAGAAACACAGTTTGTAGTGTAATTATTTCTACTAGCAATAGACTTTCTGATTTTAGTTAGAACTAGCTGTGTTTCCATGGAATTTGCAGCGACATGGATGGAATTAGAGGGGATCATACTCAGTGAAATAAGCCAGAAAGAAAAGAAAAATATCAAATGGTTTCACTTATAACAGGACTATAAGGAAACCAAATAGGAGAACTCAGGGTGGAGGGTGGGACGAGGGGAGGGGAGGGTAAGGGCACAAAATGGAGTAGAAAAGAACCCAAGGGACCACAGAGATGGATCACAGGTGAATTGGTGGTGGGTTACCCAAGGGGAATACAAAATGTAAAAGACATAAATAAAAAAACAAAAAAAACTAGCTGTGTTTCATAGGATATCATAAATTATAAAATTCACATTGTGCAGGTGATGTTTTTTGTGTGTGTGCCCTTGGTTCACTTACATATGGCTCAAACATAAGTAAATTAAAACTACATTAAGAAGCTTGGCAGTTTTCCTGCCCACTTGTGACTGTGCAGGCGTTTCTTTTCATAAACCTTTTGCCTCTGCAAAATAACAGTGGCAACTCTTTCTGCCCGCTTGTATCTGTGCAAATGTCTTTCCTTTCTTTTTCCTAATAAACTTGTCCTTTTAAAATGTAAATGCCCACTGACAGATGACTGGCTAAAGAAACTGTGAATATGTACTCAGTAAACTATTAAAAAAGATAAGACAGGGGCCTCCCCAGTGGCGCAGTGGTTAAGCACTGAGCTGTGGAGCTGTCAGCAGCAGCGACACGAGTTTGACGCCCAGCCAGGGAGAATCCCACATGGCGCAGCAGACCTCTCCTGCCTCGCCCGCTGCTCCCCTCAGCAGTGTGTTTCTGATCTGCCTGTTCTGCTCCCCACTCTGTCTCTGGTGAACCCTCTTGTCGCCCCATGCCTCTGGCCTGTACCCCAGCTTGTATGTATAAATAAAAAATAAATCTTTAAAAAAAAAAAAGATAAGACAGTGACTTTTGGATAAAATAGATGAATCTCAAAGATAGTAAGTCATCATTAGTTGTTGTGGCTATTGTGAATAATACTGCTATGAAATAGGGGTGCATGTCTTTTCTTTTTTTTTTTTTTTTTGGGTAGACACCTCGTAGTGGTCTTGCTGAATAATCTATTTCCATTTTTAGATCTTTAAGGGATCTCTATGCCATTTTCTATACAGCTGCACTAATTTACGATCCCACCAACAGTGTTCCTTTTTCTGTATGTCCTTGCCAACGTTTGTTGTTTCCCCAATTGGAATTTATTAAAAAAAAATTAGGATGCGTTCATGAAATACTATGTAGCTATTAAAAAATGAGTCAGATCTCTATTTACTGACTTACAAAAACATGAGAGATAAAATTAAGAGAGGGAACATATTGCAGAGCACTTTGAAAAATATTATTCCAATTTTATAAACAGAATTAAGTGAAAACTCTGATGGGCTGTCTGTGTATATCCTGGAAACATTTATTAGCCATTTAACAGCGGTTAGCTCTTAGTGGTAGTAAGAGAGGAAAAGGGAAATGGTTTATTCGTATTTTACCTAATGTAATTTTTGAAGAGAAATGAAGTTTGTGTGGGTAAAATTTATGCACTAATACACCATATAAAATATGAGGGTAATCTTAAAGTTCATGTGTACAAATATATAAACCATTCTTACTTTTACAGTGGACAGACTGGCTCAGGGAAAACATTTACTATGATGGGTAAGTAAACATTTTTTTGACTTTATCTTCTCTTTCTGCAATGATATACTTAGGACATTTTGGGGAAGGCATAGGTTCTATATGATGCTGACTTTATAAAATTAAGAATATTTCCTATAGTTTTGTGATATTGTGAATTCCGTGATAGGAAAGTCCATGTTTCCAACTCAGTGCTTAGTGCAGAGAAGGTGCTCAGCAGGGCTTTTGAATTGGGTTTAATGAACTTAACATATTTATAGGCCTGTATGACTACCAACCACATTCAGATTCTGAGTCAGTCATTACCCCATCCCTGTCCCTTGAAGTAGGTATTACTCTGACTTCTATCATCATTAGTTTTGCTTGTTTTTAAACTTCTACAAGTGAAATTTTGTTGTGTATTCTTTTAATGTTTGACTTTTCTCTCAGCAATGTTTCTTAGATGCACTCATGTTGTTATGCGTGAGTGTAATAATTACTTCCATTGCTGTACAATATTTATTGTTATTTACATAGCCACTCATATCTCCCTCTTTTCCCAGTGTTAACAAAATAGAAAACTATTCTGTAGTTTACTGTCTTCATAGAGACTTTGTGAAATATTCTTACAGAATCTTTCTTACCAGTCTGGGTTTTGCCGCCCAGTGTAAAATGTACTAGCTAATACCAGTTTTCAGTAATATTCTATGATATAGTTATTATCATTATTATCTTCTCTTTTACAGTTGAGAACTTGGGGAGACTAATTCCTGTGGTCACACAGCTAGTTCGACATGTCAGACTATGAGAATGATTGTCATATACAAGAAGTAAAATACAATGATTTGATATTTCTGCTAATTTTGGTACCTGAGTACAGGAAAAATTTCAAACTTGTTACATAGATGTGTTTTTTTCTTTATCAAACCACAACAAGTTTTAAAAATAAGCTGGTGACTATTATGTGGTACCTTCCTTTTTTTTTTTTAAAGATTTATTTATTTATGCATACAAGCTGGGGTATAGGCCAGAGGTGTGGGGCGGCGAGAGGGTTCACCAGAGACAGAGTGGGGAGCAGAAAAGGCAGATCGATGGAAATAGACTGCTGAGGGGAGCAGCAGGCAAGGCAGGAGAGGTCTGCCACTCCATGTGGGAATCTCCCCGCTGGGTGTTGAACTTGAGTTGCTGCTGCCCACAGCTCCACAGCACAGTGCTCGACCACTGTGCCACCAGGGAGGCCCCATAGGCGGGTTCTATAATGTGATCTTTCAGAGACCAACATTTAACTTCTCTTGAGGTACAAATATGAAACTGACTTTGCAGTGTGTCAGCTTACTTTTGTACAGATTGCCTTTTAGTGTTGCCATTTTGAAGGACTCCTGTAACAGTCTAAAAATAAACAGCTTTTTCTTATATATGTATATTTTTTAGGACCATCTGAATCTGATAATTTTTCTCATAACCTGAGAGGAGTAATTCCACGAAGTTTTGAATATTTATTTTCCTTAATTGAACGTGAAAAAGAGAAGGTAAAACTGACCATTAAAGTGATATTATGATATAATCTAGTTTCGAGTAGTGAACTACTAACAGCTCACAAGGCATGGAGGGACTCACGTGGACTCTGTGATGTGGATAGCCTAGTGTGACATGAAAACCCCTGTCAATTGTTAGGATAATATTAAGGATTCCGAGTTTTATTTTCAATTTAATTTTTTACCTATAAAACATACATCATCCTTGCTGGTGAGATTGTTGCCTAAAAAACATAATACAGTGATATTTAGGCTCTCAGATTTTGAAAGTGTAAAGAAAATCTTAACTGAGGAAAACAGATTCACTAAGCCCCGTCTTCTGGCTCTCGACTGACAGTTGGCTACAGATGGCCCAAGATCCTCGTCATCTCACAACTACTAGTGATGGGCCCATCCTTACCTCTTTTGTAGTACCTCTTAGTACCTGACCGTTACCTTGTTCCACATGCGTGGTTCCATCATCCTGGGGGTGTAGGCTTTCCTCCTTCATTGGTTCATGATTGTGCTTCTTAATTTGGTGAAATCTAGGCTTAGCGATCATTAATGTTCTCTGTTCTATTACATGTGTACCAAGGAGACTGGTATATAACATTGGCCTACCATTTACTCCTTTGTAGAAACTCCCTACCCTTGCAGCTGAGCGTGCACACTGTGTGCTGGTGAGATAAGTTTAGTGTCATGCAAGTCTCTAGTTAGCAGGTCTATTGAGAGATTTTAAATTAGTTTTAATCTTTTAAAGAATATAACACTTGTTTCAAATAAGGCTTTGGGAGGACAAAAATAGAACTATTCAATTGGACTGCTCCATTCCCATCTCCTTGTTTTGGCTCTAGCTTATTTTGCCTCCTGGAATCACAGTTTGATGCTGCTTAACAGTGCAGTGGTGTATTGGAACTAGTTAGCTACATTTTTTTTAATTTTGATTTTTTTTTTTGGTTTTATATTTTTGCTTTTCTATATAGTACACATGTTCCATTCACCCTCCACCAAACCACCCATGCCCATACCCTATCTGCTCTCTCCCCCACCCCCTCCTTCTTCTCTCTAGGTGTTTTGTATTGTGTAAAGGATGACATTATAGTAATTTATAACTTGTGAAGCATGTGAAGTATTAACGCTCATAACGGTAGGGATGAATGCATGAAAATAATATATATAAATAAGGCTTCTCTTTTTGCAGGCTGGAGCTGGAAAGAGTTTCCTTTGTAAGTGTTCCTTTATTGAAATCTACAACGAACAGATCTATGACCTGCTAGACTCTGCATCGACTGGACTGTACTTACGGGAGCATATCAAGAAGGGGGTCTTTGTTGTTGGTTCAGTGGAGCAGGCAGTGACCTCAGCTGCCGAAGCCTATCAGGTACCTCCCTTGAGCTGTTTGATCCTTAGGCAATGAACGTAGCATGCTGTGAAAAGCTCCCTGATCTCAAAAAAGCAAGAATTGGGGTGCTAAAAATATTTGCAAAGGCATAACATAGAAGATTACTGAGAAGAAAAAAGAATATGAAAGTATTTTATAGATGTCCCCTTAGTTAAAATAGAATCTTGAGCTTCTTGATTTTGCAACATTTTAGTGCTATGTAATCGTTTTGGGTGCTATTAAAAACCAGTGGTTATAGTTTGTTAGTGTACATATTTCTCTAGTGGTTCCTCCTGGTAGCTGTTTACTTAAGCTCCTGGATTCTCTGCTTTTTAAACCAGCTAAAACTGTTTCCTTCCCCTTATTTTCCACCTTTCTACATTAGGTGTCAAAAACCAGCTTCTGTTGATCATTTAGCTCAAGACAAACACATCTCTTGACAGGAATTTAGAAAATAGTCTATGTAATTTTTATGGAATCTGACCTGGCCAATTGGTTTTAAGTATTTTTTTTTATTATATAATATTTGACATCTATAAAATATTACCACATGCAGATGTTACTGCTATTCTCTAAATGTAGTTCTCAGACTCAGTATCACCTGGGAGCTTGTTAGAAATGCTGGCACTCTAGCTCTCCCTCACACCTACTAAATTAAAATCCAGATTTTAACAAGATCCCTAGGTGATTGGTACGTATTTTAAAGTTTGAGATGTTCTGCTCTTGTGATATCCATATTTCTCATGTTATAAACATGGGACTGAGCCTTAAAAGGTTCAGTTGGGGACCTCCCTGGTGGCGCAACGGGTTAAGGCTCAGCACTGTGAAGCTACCCAGAGCCACTGTAGCACGAGTTCGGTCCCCGGCCAGGGAGCTTCCCACATGGTGCAGCAGACCTCTCCTGCCTCACCCACTGCTCCCTTCAGCAGTGTATTTCAGTCAGTCTGCCTGTTCTTCTCCACACTCTGTCTCTGGTGAATCCTCTTCCCCCCCACACCTCTGGTCTACGCCCCAGTTCTTGTATGCATAAATAAATAAATCTTTAAAAAGAAAAAAAAGGTGCAGTTGGCCTCCAATCACAAAGCTAGTAAATAGTGGAGTTGGGGATTGAACTCATATTTGATTCCAGAGCCTGCAGTCTGAGCCTTCCTGTGTCTTGGCATAAGGAATAGGGAGGGAAAACAAAAGAACTGACAAAACTTTTGACTTGAAGTTAATTTCCATGTTCATCTTGTCCACTTTGCTCATCTTCTAGGTAAAGAAAGATTCAGAAGATGTGTGATTTGCATTAAGTTAACACAAGTAGAGAATGGTAAAGCCAGTTTTAGATCCTGTGCCTTCTGATTTCTTATTTGTTCTCTTTCCATAGCATGGAGAGGGAATCTAATGGAAAAAAAACTTGAGTATGTTCCTTGTTACCATCCTTTACAAATTTCCTACCGATGTTAGTGGCTGTTGTGTACTGTTTAAAAGTTGTGTTAATATATTTTCTTTTTTACCTTAGGTATTGTCTGGAGGATGGAGAAATAGACGCGTGGCATCAACATCAATGAATAGGGAATCCTCTAGGTCTCACGCCGTCTTTACAATTACAGTAGAGTCAATGGAGAAAAGCAATGAGACGGTTAATATACGGACCTCCCTACTTAACCTGGTGGATTTAGCAGGATCCGAAAGGCAAAAAGATACCCATGCAGAAGGAATGAGGTTGAAGGTAAGAATTAAATTATGGTCTTCAGTTCAACTTGTTTGTGAAATTTTATTAGAAGTCAGTATCAGGCTCGGTGTTGTCACCACTGACAAGAAAGAAATTGCTCATATCTGAAAGGAATAGAAATTTTTGTTGTGGGGCAAGAATAGTGAATACACATGTTAGAGGACGAGTCTGTCAGTAGCGTTACTGTTTGAGTTCATGCCAGAAGGATGACAGCACAGTGGCAGCATGTGGGGATGACATGGACTGATTGGAGTCAGAAACGGTGTAGTGTCTACTTTTTGCACGAAAGCTATGGTATGAATTTGAGCCACCTGAGCTCTGGGGCAGTTTCAGGCAATCTCATGCTGATGTTTCTATTGAGATGTGAAACATAAAAGTAGCAGATGTTTATAGTATGACGTATGCTGGACCTGTTCTAAATGCTATTTATTAAATCATTTGACCTTCCCCAAAAGTCCAGGAAGTAGATACTGTTATTTCTCTTTAACAGTTAGTGAAACTAAAGTAAATTTTCCAGGGGCTCTCAAGCTAAGGGTAGAGCTGAGATTCAAACCCAGGTAGTCCAACTCCACAGACAGGGCTCTTAATTGTGACTCTGAACCCCCTTTCTGATTTTCTGAGTGGTGCAGATGGTGGCGACTCAGAGCCTGTTGCTTCATAATTTCCACTTGTTTTCTCATTTGTCTATATTTCCACCTTTGCAGACTCACTTATTGAAATATGTTACCTACAGTAAAATATTTAACCCAAGCATTTTTCATTTTTCCCCAAGCTACTGTCTTAAGGGTTTGGGTTATAATTTACAGAATTAGACTGAATATTTCCTTGTAGTAAGTGCATCATTGGCTTTGTGGAATGTGGAGGTGGGTTATTAGTTTTACCTTTAGCAAACGTTTTAACGTTTTAACATAAAGTGAAAAATATGACTATTAATGTACTACTCCAACTTATTTTTCTATTTTTTTCTAGTTTTTAATCTCTACCTATAGGTTATTTTTGAAGTATTACAATTATAAGGTGACACTGATTTTTTTTTCCCTTCATAAGATTTTTGTTTTTGTTTGTCTTTGAATATTAAAATTGCAAAACATGTCAAGTAGGAAAAGGTTGTGGGATAGTTGAGGACATCTTTTTGATGAACTGTTAGTTATCCTTAACAAATTTTTTCTAAAAACAACTAAAAGAAACCAGTGCACCTAAATTTTTTTCTTTTTTTTAGGAGGCAGGTAACATAAACCGATCCCTGAGCTGCCTGGGCCAAGTGATTACCGCACTTGTCGATGTGGGTAATGGGAAACAGAGACATGTTTGCTACAGAGACTCCAAACTTACCTTCTTACTTCGGGTAAAGTGGATGATTGGGTTCGTGAGCTCTTGTTTTGGTATTGTTCACTGATTGATAGACAATCTCTCCATCTTGGTGACCAGAGGATACATTTTCTTTCCATAAAAATATTTTACAGTTTCTCGTCTGAATCTGTACCATTCATATCATTAAACAGGACTCCCTCGGAGGTAATGCCAGAACAGCTATAATTGCAAATGTTCATCCTGGATCCAGGTGTTTTGGGGAAACCCTCTCAACGCTTAATTTTGCCCAAAGAGCCAAGCTTATTAAAAATAAGGTAAAATATTGAGTACTTTTCATTAAACAAGTTAGAAATATGCTTAAACCTGCAGTAACTCACTTTTGTGATTGCCCTAATATTAACATTAGCTTATATTTATTTATTGAAAGTTTAACTTTAGGCAAGATTTCTATTTCATCTTTTCTAGCCTTGTGTAGCACTCATGTAATTTGACATACAGATAAAATCTTACAATTATTGTTTGATTGTTTTTTTTTTTTTTAAGGGAGGGCAAAAGTTTTTCCTTGGTAAATGAATTGGAGACACTAGGTAGATTTATTTCCCTAAACCAGGCTAACAGAACTCGTGTGTGTGTGTGTGTGTGTGTGTGTGTGCGTTTATGCTTACATGGAGGTGGGGTGGAACATTTATTATGAAATAATTTGACAAACATTGTCTTTCAAGTTGTTTACAACTCTAGGAATTCCCTTCTTTCTTTATATACAAGAAGATTCCTTAATACTAGTGTACACTAGTGGTCAGAAAATCTTTTCCTTTAAAGGGCCAGTTGATAAATGTTTGGGCTTCTTGTATCCATATGATAGGGTCTCTGTCCCAACTACTCAGCTCTGCCTTTGTAGTGAGAAAGCACCATAGACAGTATGTAAACAAAAAGGCACAGCTGTGTTCCAACACAATTTTATTTACAATAAGGGGCAGCAGACTGTATTTGACTTTCAAACAATACTTTGCCAACCTCTGGTGCAAATGGGGAAATGGCCAAGGAGTCCCACACGTGTTTTGGAGGGGTTGGAGGCCCCTTTGGCTCCAGACAAAGGAATTTGTAGTGCAATTAATTAACAGATTAATTTCCTCTCTAAGAAAAGAAAAATTTATCATTTGTACTCTAAAAGTAGATTCCCCTATCTTATTATGGTAAGAATGAAGGCAACCATGTTTTTCCCTGTGCAAGTCAGAAGAGTATATGTTTTCCCATTCATTCATTGAATTGGATTATGACTCCTGATGGGATGTTTGTAGTATGAGGAGAAAAAAATCTTTAGAACTTCCTGATCCTATCTCTTGGAACCTTTAAAAGTCTTTGGAGAGTAGAAACTGCAGGGGTAACTAGAATTATGATGTCACTGCTGTGACAATAATGTCAGTGTATATAGGGGTACCTTGAAATGAGGCTGGCCAGAACAATCAGAAGCAAATGGAAATGGCTTCTTAACATATACAACAACAAAACCAGGAGCCTTACACTAGTCACTGTCAATGGTAAGGCCCCTGCTGCAGCCTGCAGTGGAAGATGGCTAGGATAGCGAGGACTTGTGTAAGGATGAACTCTTTAGATCTTTCCCAGTGGGAATTTGGCTTAAAAGAAGAACATGGGAACCTTGGGGCTGTCAGAGGGTTTTTTTGTTAACTGGGGTATTGGGTATTTATAATTCGATCCATTCAACCTGATTGGTACTCAACTCTTGGTTCTTGTTATCATTTTGTGGGCCTTTGGAACCTCGTAGAAGTCATCTCAACTAAGATATTTCTTTAAGATAAAGAAGCATTTATTTATAGTAGCATTTAACGTAACGGAAATAAAGCTATCAAATCAATCCCTCTTTTCAGGAAGACCCTTAGGAGATACAGGGTTGATATTCTCTAGAAAAAGTAGTTTCTTCCAAGCTGATGGAACTCAGACCAACCCTGCAATCATCACACCCTTCCAGTGATCCAAGACAGGGGAGATGATAGCCATGGAGGTGTTTGCTCTTCATGGGGGCAGGACTGTTCTTCTTAGAAGGAAGGATTAGATGACATGGCCAGTCCAGGAGGGCCCAGCACTAGGCAGTAATGTGGAGACCTAGCTGGCAGTTGAAGAGAAAAGTGAGAAAAGAGCCAGACTCTCTGGCTCTAGTTTGAAGACACAGGGAAAGAGAACTTCCTCCTCACTGTAGTACACTGTGTGATTCTGGTGGTGTTGACAGAATGAAGTGTAGGATTTTTTGGTGTTCATTATTTAAAATCATACTAAATATAAATAGTACTGTACACCTCAAAAAAAATGTTCTTTTAATGCTTTTTTAAAAAAATTCTTGAATAGGCTGTGGTAAATGAAGACACCCAAGGTAATGTGAGCCAGCTCCAGGCTGAAGTGAAGAGGCTCAAAGAACAACTGGCCCAGCTTAGTTCAGGACAGATCCTGTCGGAAGGCTTTCTGACCGGAGGTGAGATGGGCACAATGCCCTCTATCGTGAGGAAGACCATGTGTAGATGCTAGTATGGGAGACCTCTGATGAGAGGCCCAACATAGTACAGCGACCTGAAATTCTCCGTAGGTGTCTCTTTATTTCACAGTACAGGGTACTGTAACCAGAAAAATAACATAGACACTGAATTCTGAGATACAGAGGGAAGGGGATGTGGGAATCGTTTTGAATAATTCATCCCTATTAAGTTCTAAGAACAGATAGTAATAAATTTCACTGAAATTTTCTTCCAAGATTCTGTGATATCGTATGTAATCTATACATGTTTACTAACATGTTTACTAACTATACATGTAGACTCAACTTTTTTTCAAAGAGCTGCTAATACATAGAATGGATTCACTTGAAAACCACGATCTGGTGGTGACAGTTTGATTCTTTTAGATTGGGTTTGAGGGCCGTTTTAGCTCTTTCCTTGGTTTTAAAATTTGAAAGCTGAACATCTTTTTCCCCTTTCCCTTTCTCTCTTACTGCATCAGTTACAGGCAAAGATGAGACTAATTACATGAAGTATTTCCAAGAGGCAATGTTATTCTTTAAGAAATCTGAACAAGAAAAGAAGGTAGGAAACTGAATTAATATAAAGGGGGTTCAAGACACTTCAGCTTTCACTGTGTCATGCTTTACTGAGTGAAGTAAATGGCACAAGTAAATAAAACAAAGGAAGGCTATAAAAACTCTACTTTGCCTTTGAAGTTAATATTTATTTCTTAGTTTATGAAAATTTGGGGAAGCTAAATTATTTTTTATGTTTAACCAAAACATGAATTTCTTAAGTCTCTGGTAGAAAAAGTAGCCCAATTAGAAGACCTCACCCTCAAAAAAGAAAAATTTATTCAATCTAATAAAATGATTGTGAAGTTTCGAGAAGATCAAATAATGCGCCTAGAGAAGCTCCACAAGGAATCTCGGGGCAGTTTTCTGCCTGAGGAGCAGGATCGTTTGCTGTCAGAGCTAAGAGATGAGATTCAAACTCTGAGAGAGCAAGTGAGTACATGACATTTGCTGTTTTTTTAAATTTCACTGAATTTTTGTAATTTAGTACAATGAAAAGTGTTTTCCAAGATTTCCGCTGACAGTGTGATTGTATAATTCTCTTCCCCCTTTTCCAAAATAGTCAAACCTGAAAGGGAAAGGGAGGAAGTTGTGATGTTGCTCTCAAGCACTCAACCCCAGCAGGCCAAGCTTGTTCCCCCCAGTGGACAGTTGGGAGTGTCTGAATCACTAGTCTCTGCAGATGAGTCATTTAAAGTTTATTTTCCTCTTTCCCTGGGGAGGATGGAGAGCTAATACAAGCTCATTAAAAAGCAAAGATGATATGTTACCAGTTTTGATATATCTTTCAGATGTTTTAATGTGTATTCAAACAAACTGGATATTTTTACTTGTATTCCTTCTATGCACAAAGGCAGCTTACCATACACTCTTTTTTTGCACCTTTCCTTTTCTCTTAATGTATCCTCGTCGATTGAGAGTTCCCTTATTCTTTTCTATGTGCTAATTTATGCAGCATCCTCAATATATTTATTCAGTCTGCCTCAATATATACCCTGTGTTTATCTCCATAGGTGGCCTATGGGTACAGACCCATAGGTGTGATGAGGGGATTGTAGGATGTGCACATATTCAGTCTGATCACAATGTCAGCTTGCTTCACTGATCACAGGGGTTGCCAAAGGCTGCCACCAGCAGTGTGTGCCAGTGCATGGTATTTTCTAATGACTTTCCAGAAAGACTTGTTTATTAGAGAAATGTACATAGATAAGTCTCTAATTCTTCTGTGTCATAGGTAGAGCACCACCCCAGAGTTGCAAAGTATGCAATGGAAAATCATTCCCTGAGGGAGGAGAATAGAAGGTTGAGATTATTGGAGCACGTGAAAAGAGCTGAAGAAATAGATGCCCAAACCGTTGCATTACTAGAAAAAGCTTTCTCCGAAGTGTCTGGCACAGAGAAAAGTGACAAAAGTAAGCAAAGGCTGTTGTGTTATATGCCTTGTAGGGGTGGGGCTGTTTTAATGGGTATTTATATTGCCTTGCAGGTAAACTCTTCATTTTAGCCTCGACCTGGCGTGCTAACTTCTTACATGCTTTTCTTTTTATGTTATCAGTGGCATTTTCTTAACTTTTTTCTCAAAAACCAGAGTACTAAATGTATGTAGACTAGTAGATTAACAAGGAAATACATTATATTTTATATATGTTATATATGTACTATATAATGTATATTGTCAAATACCTCATTGTATTTCTATCTTGTTGATAAAGCGGATTGGCTCAGAAAACAGTGGAATTTCCCTGTTTTCATGTGTGAAATAAAAAGTGCTTAAATGTTCACCCGCCTGAGCAGTGAAAGAGGAGTGCGGAGGCTCGGCTCCTGCAAGCAGTGTCCTGGCTGGCAGTGCGCTGTTAGTCTGCATTCTGTCCGTGAGGCTACTTGTTTTACTCTATAAAAAGCGCTTCAGTTAGTATTCACTCTAATTTACAGGGTTGGCTGCTGTGATTAATGCTCTGGGATTTGTTAACAAAGTGTACTTTTATCCCACTCTTAGAGTAAACATTTTCTTTTTTAAATTTTATTTAATTCTTTATTTTTAATTGAGGCGATATTGGTATACCCCCATCAGGTATTACACCGTAGTGCACCCACTGCCAACTCACCCATATCCTACCACCATAGACCATCGGGCTTCCTTCCTTCCTTTGTTCTTACCCCTCCCCCGGCCCCTCTCCCTCTTGAAGCTTCAGTTATGTAGTCAGCTGTGAACGGTTAGATTTTTTTTTAAATTAATTTATTTATACATACATGCTGGGGTGCAGGCCAGAGGTGTGGGGCGGTGACCTCTCACCTCTCTAGTTCACCAGAGACAGAGTGGGGAATAGAACAAGCGGATCGACCAAAATGCATTGCTGAAGGGAGCAGCGGGTGAGGCAGGAGAGGTCTGCTGTGCCATGTGGGAATCTCCCCAGCCTTGTATTTATCTTTCTCCTTTTGACTTATTTCATTTAGCAGTATCTCTTCAAGCTCTGTCCATGTTGCTGCAAATGGAAGCATTTTTGATTTTCCTTTCCAAATCTTCCCTTCTGTTATTTTTTTTTTAAGATTTATTTATTTGTGCATACAAGCTGGGGTGTAGGCTAGAGGTGTGGGGGTGGTGAGAGGATTCACCAGAGACAGAGTAGGGAGCAGAACAGGCAGATAGACTGAAGTACACTGCTGGAGGGGAGCAGCAGGCGAGCCGGAGAGGTCTGCTGCGCCATGTGGGAAGCTCCCTGCCCGGTTGTCAAACTCGTGCTGCAGTGACTCTGGATAGCTTCATAGTGCTACACTTAACCCATTGTGCCACCAGGGAAGCCCTCTTCCCTTCTGTTATAACTTAATAAACAAAGTTCACAGTACTGGGATTGTGGAGAGACAGATTTTATTGGGATTATTTTTTCTCTTTGAGACTTAAACTTTTAGATACAAAGTTAAGCTCAGATTTTTCTGTATTACTTCAGTCTTTTCCCCCTAAAATGCTATATATTTTGTTGCACATTTTGGCATCAATAGTACCTTACTATCTTAAGATCCTAACGATACTTTCTGAATCCCACCATCTTGTAAATATATGCATTAGTCTCTAAACAACTTTTGCAGCCTGTTTTCCCACACTGAAACTTAGTGTAGCTCTCTTCAAAGTACTGTAAGCAATCCCTGAAACTGAATTCTACCAAGTTCTTTAAGCTTGCTGCTTTGCAATTTGTTTCCCTTTTCAAATAACTATTACCTTTAGCTGCTATCACTAATTCCTGCAAAAGGCAGCCTTGATGTGTCTCCATTCTGTACTATGCTGTGCTTCAGCCGTTGTTTACTCTTTCTTTTAATGGAAACCCTGTGGCTGGAGCATTGCCTTGAGCATGCACCTCCATCCTGTGACTTCTTAGCTTCTCAAAAACAACTTCTAATACTCTGATCCACTGTGTTGTCTTTCCTCTCTTGTGTTGTAGGCTCTTGTATTTTAGGATCCACCTTCCAACCTGTTTTTCGTTTTTTTCTCCTTGTGCTTTAAAATTGATAACTGGCAGAGAACTTAGAAAATGTACTTTTATTTTTCTTTCAAAGATCAAGTTGTTTCCTTGTTACCAGATCAGCCAGTATTCTCTCCTAAAGCTCTGAAAGAGTCAAGTTCATTAGCAAACTCTGAGAAGCTAAAAGCACAACTCCTACAAATTCAGAAAGAGCTGAATAATTCAAAGCAAGAATATGAAGAATTCAAAGAACTAACTAGGTAAAGTATCAATGCACATTTGTGCTTATCTGTTTTAATATCTTAGTGTTGATTTGTTTTAGTGTTTAACTGACAATTTGAGAATTTTACTTTAAATATTAAATTCTCAAGTAGAAACTAATTTGTTTTGACATGAAGAAAAAGGGCTGGCTTTTGCCCACCTAGAAACTGAGAGTAATGATTTGTAACTGATTTAAAGAAAATTTTAAAGTAATATGAGGGGCCTCCCTGGTGGCTCAGGGGTTAAGTCTCAATGCTGTCATGCTATCACCACTGTGGCCTGAGTTCCATCCCCCTCCAGGCTGACCCACATATGGCGCAGCAGACCTCTTCTGCCTCGCTCACTGCTCCTCTTAGCAGTGTATTCCAGTGGATCTTCCTGTTCTGCTCCCCACTCAGTCTCTGGTGAATCTTCTCACCGCCACCCCCATTCCCGTATCTCTACCCTATACTCCAGTTCTTGTATGCATAAGTAAATAAGAATAAATCTTTAAAAAAAAAGTCAATGTGAGAGTGTAAACTATAAAAGACATATATGTAACATTACTTAATACTTGAAATACTCAATTTTATTATATTAGGAAACGGCAACTAGAATTAGAATCAGAGCTTCAGTCTTTGCATAAAGCCAACCTTAATCTTGAAAATCTTTTGGAAGCAACGAAAGTTTGTAAGCGGCAAGAAGTTTCTCAGCTGAACAAAATCCATGCTGAAACAATTAAGGTAGGTATCTGAAGTATGCCAGTGTTGTCTCATTTTGTTAGGAACGGAGAAATTGCATAGATCATCTCCAGATACAGATGGAAACTCATGTAGACAGTTAACCCCGGGCTGACACCTATCCTAGTGTTCTGATACTCTGTTATTTCTAGGAGACTTTAAAAGTAAGTTTCATTTGTTTGAGTAGGTAATGTCACATGACGGGAAGTTTTAAAGGTAGAGTGTATAGCATGAGTCTCTTTCCTTCTGCTGTCCTTCCTCCTGACTGATCAAAACCCTCTTTGGAGGTAGTTAGTGTCACCAAGTCTTTCTGTTTTCCTTATATTTTTATTTTACATAAACATTGGAGTAGCATACACATTATTCTATACCTGTGCTCTTTGTTTTTTGGAACATAATGATACATTAGAGTTTGTCCTCTATCTGAAGGGGAAAAAAGAACTTTCCTTTTTTTGTTTTTGTCATTTGTTTATTTTGAGAGCTGCGTAGTAACTGTTGTATGACTATATCATGATTATTCCAACCTGGAAAATGCTATTTTCCACCCAATGTTTTATAGTCCTGCGTCTGAATCCCTGTATTATAGTAGAATTATAGCTTTCACTTGTGACTAAAGGGATTAAAGAGTTTGTCAAGAGTAGCATAGCAACTCTTCTGATGTTTTGTTCATTTTTAATTATATGAGTATTTTATGATTGCATTATCCTTGTTCAAAAGAAATACGCATTTATTTACAAGTTCGGGTTAAAGTTCCATTTGAGCATCTCTGCCAATCTGGGTAGTCTAATCTTTCATCCTCCATCCCCAGGGATGATTAGTTAGCAATTTGGTAATTCTTTCTCTTGGCATTTTTGAGCAATAAATATTCATGGGCTGAGAAGGTATGTAGAGTCATTTCATAGGTTATTTTTTTGTTTTGCTTTGCTTTTAAAAAATAGATGGAATTGTCTTGTTTTATTCAGCTGTAGGCTTTTGTTAGTTCAGGGACATGCCTTGGGTCTTTCAACATTAACCTTGAGCTCTACCTCCTTTTAAATCTAGGCTTCTTTGTTTTGGATGACCTGAGGCTCATTTAGGTGGTTTCCAGTACAAATACTCTGGGGATAGATTCTTGAAGAAGTGTGGGTCAGCGTTGGAATTAGGCTGCTCCGCATGCCTTTCCAGCCTGGGACCCACCCGGGACTGGCCTCGTCAGGCTCTTTCATGTTAGACTGTCAGCTGGGTGGAAATGATAGCTAGTTAAGACTATTGTCATTTCTAGTGAGGTTGGACATCTTTTCCTAGTTTTGTTGTCCATTTGCATACCCTTTTCTATGGGGGAAAAAGCCTATTTTCCTGTTAATTTTTTTCTTCTGTAGATTTTAAATGTTATACTTCCTTCCAGTGTATTCTACCATCATTTTGCTTGTTTTTGTTATTCTTTTGTTACATAGAAGTTTGAAGATTTTGATATAGCAAGGTTAATTGATTTTTTATCCTCATGATCCCTATACATTTTTTTTTAAAGATTTACTTATTTATGCATACAAGCTGGGGTACAAGCCAGAGGCGTGGGGCGGTGAGAGGGTTCACCGGATACAGAGTGGGGAGCAGAACAGGTAGATCGCCAGAAATACACTGCTGAGGGGAGCAGTGGGCAAGGCAGGAGAGGTCTGCCCGCGCCATGTGGGAATCTCCCCAGATGGCTGGGCGTCAAACTCACGTCGCTGCCAACAGCTCCACAGCACAGCGCCCAACTGCTGCGCCACCGGGGAGGCCTCCCTATACATTTTTAAGGGTCTAAAAATCTCAAGATATTAATGTATTGTTCCTTTTATAATTTCATTTTAATTCAGGTGTTTAATGCATCTATTTCACTTCTTAATGGTATGACATGAAGATTTATCCTTTTTTTTAATAAGCCATGTTTTTCCCATTAATTTCATATTTCCATATATAAATGTTTTATTTCTGGACTTTGTGTGTTTTCTTTCAATTTTCTATCTGACTGTTCACAGGTCAATAATGAACTTTTTAATGACCATACCCTTATAATGTATTTTTATATTGGCCAGAGGAGTCTTCCCAGTTTGTTCTCTTTTTCATCACTCTCTTCTTGCACATTCATTGTTTCTATAGTTTGAAATTAACTTATCAACTTTCATTTTTTAAAAATCCTATTAGAATTTTGCTTGAGATTGTTTTGACTTGACAGATTTGTTTCTACTTTGTCATTTCTGTGTAGCCACAATGGGAAAAGGAACAGTTTTTCCTTTCTTTTGATGAATAGCATTTTGATTTTATCTTCTCTGCTTACATGATTACTAAATGCATTTTTTTAAATGTGTGCTAATGTTACTTTTAAATAATTTTGTACTGCAGATTATAACTACACCAACCAAAGCCTGTCCGCTTTGGTCTCGACCAGTTCCCAAATTAAGCCCTGAAACAGGAAGATTTGATTCTGTACACACTCCGAATTATAATAGATTAGATAATGATATCTTAAATGAGCCAATTCCGCCTGAGATGAGTGAACAAGCTTTTGAGGCCATTTCTGAAGAACTTAGAATGGTGCAGGTAAGGTTTAGGTTTAGAAAAAATAGATGTTCATTTAAGCAATTTTTCTTTCATCTTGTTAAGGCTATAATTTGTAGTTTTCAAACTCTCTTAGTATAAAAATCCTCTCTTATGTATAGGTAGGTAAAGGCCCCTGGCTTGGAAGCCAGCTCACACTCTTGTTCTTTTATTTTACTCTTGGGTCTTTAGCAAGTCTCTCTCCAGTCTCCTTGGGCTTGGTTCTTTTGCTATGTAAAATGACCAGTTTGCCACTAGCTTTAAGTTCCAGAACTTGTTTGTATGGCACAGTGCTTTGCTGCTAAAGAAAGGTAAAATGGTTGAAAAAACTTCACTGCAGATCAAAATTTAGACTGTTCTCGGTGTACTTGAAATAATGTGCTAGTCTGGTAGTTAAAACTTTTCCCTGTTGTCCAAGTTCCCAAAACTAGTCCTTTCCAGGACCTGGAGGCCTTTCTGGTGAAATTGTTATACCTTGGTGGAGTAGCACAATCTTGGTGGGGTTCTTTGTCTTGGACCCAGAAAAATTAAGACATGAACCACAGGGCATAAGCTCAGGAGGATTTATTTATTTATTTTTAAAAAATTACTTATTTATGCATACAAGCTGGCGTACAGGCCAGAGGCATGGGGCGACGAGAGGGTTCGCCAGAGACAGTGGGGAGCAGAACAGGCAGATAGATGGAAATACACTGCTGAGGGTAGCAGTGGGCGAGGCAGCAGAGGTCTGCCGCGCCATGTGAGAATCTTCTCTGTCGGGTGTCGAACTCGCGTCGCCGCTCTGACAGCTCCACAGCACAGTGCTTAACTGCTGCACCACTAGGGAGGTCCAAGCTCAGGAGGATTTATTAGTAATATAAAAAGCTCACTGCAACAGGGATGGGGGCCTGAAAAGGAGGCTGCCAGCTTGCAATCTAAGTCTAGGGGTATTTACACCGTTGTAAGATGGCTCTGATAAGTTGCTACATTGTGTGGTTGCCACTTTGCCCACATCTCTCAGGAGAGAAGATGCTTACCCCCCTCTCTCAGGAAGGGGCACAGACTGCCACAAACAGGCGGTCTTCTGTGCTATTTTGCCACTTTTGTGATTTTTTTTCTTTATCGGTTACTTTCCACTTGTCTGTGCCTGGGATCTCTTTGTAACAGGGTGGTCCCCAGGGAAAGGGGAGGTCCCAGGTCCCCTGCCCCACCTAAGGTAAGGTGGAGCTGGCCAGGGAGGAGAAGATGCTAGAGAGGTGGCTAGAGAGGGAAGAACGGTAGAGAGCCCGGAGACCTGGAAGAAGCACCTGGAGCAGAGAGGCATGTGAAGAGACTGAGCTTGCTTCTTGGTCCTGGACTGGTTGAAACAGATGTGGGTGCGAGACCTGTGGGCAGGTTAACAATGGCGGCTTTTGTCTTGGTTTTGATTTTGCTCCTTTTGGAGACATGCCGAGCCCGTTTTGCCCCTTTTCTATAGGTCCCCACCAGAAGGTGCCTTGACTCGTGGCAAGCTTTTGGGCCTCAGTGGCCCTGTTTGGGCCAACCAACTCAGGACAGGATTGGGGGATGGTTAAATTTGGGTGCTTGATTTAGAAATTATATTCTTTGTCTTTTTTGCCTCTTTTTTGCACCCTAATTGTATTAAAGTTCTTTTCCATTAAAGGTCTTATGCACTAGATTGATTATGTTTTGTCTTGATGCAGCAATGGCAGAACCTATTTAGAGCAGGCAGGTTTTGAGGGTTCTGGGGTGCCTCTCATTCTACCCTGTAATACCTTCATCCACAGCCTGCTCTCAAAATCACTCTATGCAACCCTGAGGAAACTTCTCAGAGGCCTTAAGATAACTCCATGAGTTAAGCCAGTGTTTTAATTTTAATCATTTCTTTCCTTTGTATTTAAAATTACCCACTCTGACAGACTTCAAGTGTAATTCTGAAAACTGAGAAGTCATTAGCGTAGTCTTTGAAATTGTTTTCTGGCTCCAGTCTAGCATTTGATACCTTTATCCAGAAAACGTTTTGAAGCTGCTTTTTTTAAATGTAGAGGAAATGGTACAATGTTTAAGTACTCCAGTTTAATATTTTCCTTAAAGATTACTTATGTATATAAGAACTGGGGTGTAGGCTAGAGGTGTTAGGTGGTAAGAGGATTCACCAGAGACAGAGTGGGGAGCAGAACTGACAGATCTACTAAAGTACACTGCTGGGGGAGGCAGGAGAGGTCTGCTGCGCCATGTGGGTTAGCTTCCTGGCTGGGGATCGAACTCATGCTGCAGTGGCTGTGGATAGCTTCATAGTGCTCAGGCTTAACCTGTCGGGCCACCAGGGAGGGCCTCCAGTTTAATAATTTGGATAGCTAAAGGCTTTGTGTTGCAGGAACAAATGAGTGCCCTTCAAATGAAGTTGGATGAAGAAGAGCATAAAAACCTAAAGCTTCAGCAGCACATTGACAAAGTGGAGCATCATTCTACACAAATGCAGGAGGTGAGTTGAGAGCGTGGCCTCAAAAAATATGTGAGATCCTCTCCGTGAGTATTACAGGGAGAAGTGGCTTCACAAGGCCTCAGGCAAGGTTTATCTCAGGTGTATTCTCTACTTTGTTTCTTTGCAAACTGCTTTTTTAAAAAATTATTATTTATATCTTTTACATTATTGTGTATTCCCTGTAGGTTACCCACCACTGATTCACCCGTGATCCATCACCATAGTCCATATGCAATTCGTAAACTGCTTTGATAATGAGACAGGCAGATGTCCCTAGCTTGAGTTCTGACCCACTTGCTCCTTATTGCCATTGGGCCCCTTCCTATTTGTTGAAAGAAAGGAAGACGAATGACCCAGGTTCTTTTGTGGTTATCTTTACCGTAGTTCTTGGGAGAGACCAGTTTCTTTCTGGTTCGAGACCTTAAAAGTATATTTTTAAAAAAGGCAACTAGATTTTGAAAGCAGAAACAATGATTTGGAGTGTCTAAGCAATGCCAGTGTTCTATTTCCAGTAAATTTACTTCCTTTCCAAAGCTTTTTTCATCAGAAAGAACTGATTGGAGCAAACAGCAGCAAGAGTATCTTTCACAATTGAATAATCTTGACAAGCAGCTTCAAGACACTCAAACTAAGAATGACTGTAAGTTTGGGTGCTTTGTACTCTGAATCTAGAAACTTTTTTTACTCATGTTAGGTAATATGATCCTTATGCTTTTGGTTGTTTTCTGTTTATATTTTAAATTAGATAACCAGACTAGTTTGCCTGTCAGTGGTAATAGTGATAGAGCATGAGGGTATTTTTCTCTAGAATGCTCGTAGATGTTACACGTTAGCTTAAAGTGTTAATGCTGCTTCGATTGATAATGACATATCTTGGATTCATGTGATAAGTAATGTTTTAATAGTTACTAGGCTTAGATGTGTGAGTGTTATTTGCATCCCAGTTGTTTTGCTTTTGTTTTCAGTGTATGTCTCCTTTCTTCAAGATATTTGCAGTAGTTTATAATAAAGCTAAAACAAAAAAGACCACTTTTCTTTGATCTAAAAAGTTACCTAATTTTACTTCCAGCTAGAGTTTCTTTAGTAGTCCAGAAAGGTTTAACCTGTATTAGAAAGTTCTGGTACATTTCTAAGAGATTTTTCAATTAGTAAGGTCATTTAAAATCTGTTAAATGTTTTGATTTTTTTTCTTTTTTATTAAGATCTTGATGTACATTCTATAGGAGAAATGTAGAAAGTTGAGTGACCTACAAGTCAGGGACAGATGTTTAACTCTTCCCTTTTTGGTAGCAATATATCAAAAGCCATGAGCAAGGAAGAGGAAGGAGACAGGGAATTGGTGCTCCTAGGTACCTACCACTTACTTGTTTAACATTGCTGTTTTTTAAAGATTTTATTTATTTATGCGTACAAGAGCTGGGGTATAGGCCATAGGTGTGGGGTGGTGAGAGGATTCACCAGAGATAGAGTGGGGAGCAGAACAGGCGAATCTACTGAAGTACACTGCTGAGGGGAGCAGTGGGCGAGGCAGGAGAGGTCTTCTGTGCCATGTGGGAAGCTCTTTGGCCAGGGATCGAACTCATGCTGCAGTGGCTGCGGATAGCTTCGTAGGCTGAGACTTAACCTCTTGTGCCACCAGCGAGGCCTTGTTTAACATTGTTTTTTCAAATGTTATCTTCAACTTGTTTTTGCTGATTATGTGAAGAGTATCAATTTTATTTGCCTAATTTGTAAAAAATAGATGTAAAGAAACCATTGAAGATTTATTTTGTTTGTTTTTTAGTTTTGAAAAGTGAGGTGCATGACCTTCGAGTAGTTCTTCATTCTGCAGACAAGGAGCTATCGTCTGTGAAATTGGAGTATAGTTCATTCAGAGAGAGCCAGGAGAAAGAACTCAGCGACCTTTCTGAAAGACACGTGCATATGCAGCTTCAACTAGATAATGTCAGGTAGAGTTGCCTGACTGTCTATAACCCAGGATTTCTCGAAGTGCAGGTGCTAGAAACCCAACTCACACTACTTAGACACACAA
Source organism: Scalopus aquaticus (assembly GCA_004024925.1). NCBI lineage: Eukaryota > Metazoa > Chordata > Mammalia > Eulipotyphla > Talpidae > Scalopus > Scalopus aquaticus. The sequence goes on along the minus strand of PVIJ01000517.1, from coordinate 213,774 downwards.
AAAGATAATGTATTTGCCCACGATATTGGGAAGCCCCAGATGTGATTTTGGTTTTCTAGGACAAACTAGATTGAGCCTCAGACAATACTGTCAGTGCTTATGCTATATTCTTGTTCTCTCCACTGCTTCCCTTTTCTGCTGCCCTCTATGTGTTGACCTTGTTCTCTCCCACTTTCATGGGCCTTCTATGTGTGTGTGGGAACACATTGCCTCTGATAGCACCGTGTACTGGATCCCAGCATAACCACCCGTGTAAAGGAATCCTGTCAACAGCCATATCAATCCCAGGGGAAATTTGAATGTGTCATCTGCTTGCCTTTGGACCAGTTACTTACCCGTGGTTGAGGTTGTATTGTTCCAACATAGTGATGTCCCTGTTCCAGAGGGAAAAGTGTGTTTTTACTAGACTAAGGGACATTATGAAGTAGACCAAATCAACATTTGTCACCACTGTCCACAGTAACACTCCAGAAGGTAGCTAGTTAGTCAAGTGCTAAACGTCTTGAAACACCGTAAGATATGTTATGTGTGTGTTTACTCTTCTTTTTCTTACTAATTTTAACCTTTTGTATAACATAACTGAAGAACATTTTGTGTATTTGTTTCTACTTCATGGTCCTATGGCAATAATTTAATAATGGATATTGGATGTGATAATGTTTGATTTGTCATTTGAGAAAAGGTGCTAATAAGCAACTAGCGAATTTAATTTTTTTTTTTTTAAGATTTATTTATACATACAAGCTGGGGTACAGGCCAGAGGCATGGGGTGGTGAGAGGGTTCATCAGAGACAGAGTAGGGAGCAGAACAGGCAGACTGACGGAAATACACTGCTGAGGGGAGCAGCAGGCAAGGCAGGAGAGGTCTGCCGCACCATGTGGGAATCTCTCTGGCGGCGTCGGACTCTCGTCACCGCTGCCAACAGCTCCACAGTGCAGCGCTTAACCACTGCGCCACCAGGGAGGCCCCCATCAACTAGTGACTTTAATTTTTAAAGAAGATGCTCTTGAATAAAACTCGAGTGTTTTCTGAATTTACAACAAGGGATTAAAATAAAGAAAGCTTAAAATCTATCAACAAAAATAAATCCAGCCAGATATTTGTTGGGCCTGCCCAATGTAGTTTAAATTAAAATAAATTTAATTTTTTAAATTGAGAATTTTCTTATAAAAATCCATATTTTCTATATCCTCTTAATAATCACAGAATATGCTGGCGCTGGGCCCACATGCCTACAGGGCAGCTGCCAGCCACTGGGTGACACCCTCCTTTCCCTGTAGAGAGGGCAGGTGCCATCTTAGCACTGCTGCACCCCTGTGCCATTTCCCCCATCACCAAGGCTGGGGGTGCGTTGCCATTCGTCATCAAGGGTATGTTTTGTCTTTTGTTACAACTTGTGTTTATTTCTTTTTAACATCTGAATCAGAGGCTTACTTTGGCTCTTTCATAAACTAGTATTATGTGGGGTTTTTTTTTTTGGAAAGTCACTAATCTTACTGGATCTCAATTTCCTCGTGTTTACCTGTCAGTTGAAGTACATCTCAGATGTTAAGTACCCACCATGTTTGTCTCTGTGCTTAAATTTTATCTTAAAATATCAAGTACTTTCTCTCTTGATTTTTTTTCAGTGTCTCAGGTTTAACATTGAGCACATCATTGGGCTGCTTCTACTTGAAACAGCATGAAACAGCATAACACTGTTATGTGTCTCTTGAATTGTTTTACCTGTTCTATTTTTGTTTGTTTGTATCGTAAATACATGTGTTCTCCTTTTACCATCCATTGTATGTTTATAACCTTAGCAACTGATTTATGCCACCTGCTTCTGCTCTGCTTTGAGTGAGTAAAGCAGGTAGATCCATACCTAATAAGCTTCTCCATTTAAGCTGAGACATCTGGTTCGGATGGTATAGAGATCAGACTGATAACTCGTTCTTGACTGAGCTCTGGGGGTTTGGGCATGTCATAGTTGTTGAGGAGTAAATAATCGTCAAAAAAGCAGCAAATAATCATCACGTGAATTACAAGATAGTTCTATACCAAGGGATTTTTCTTTCTTAGATGGGATCCACAATTACTATCTTAAAAAAACTCCCTAGACTAGGGAACATGTGTGATGGATGGAGTTGAGCTACCAATGAAACTAAATGAATGGCCGTTCCCTAGCTTACATGAAGGTTGGGTCCGGTATCCCCTAAGTGAGTCTTACTGCCTGCAGTTGCTAATCGGTAAGGCATGTCTGGCTGAAACTTTGGGAAAAAGAGTGAGGAAGTAGATGGCTGTAGGCTGCCAAGCCCACCCTGTCTGTCCCACTCCTCTCTGTAATGTGTGACTGGCACATTTGTGTGTCACAGACATGTCACAAGTTCGTGAGGAGCTTCATTTTGGTCAAGGCTTCTGTACATTGGGAATAGTCTGTAGATGGGATAAATTGAACTGCAAATAATCGCACTAGCCTTTAATGTTTATATTTACCTTTGTGAATATGTTTCCCTGACAAAGATTTGAAAATGAGAAGCTTCTTGAGAGCAAAGTCTGCCTACAGGATTCCTTGGAGAACTTACAAGAAGTAATGAAGTTTGAAATTGACCAACTTTCAAAAAACCTTCAAAACTGCAAAAAAGAAAATAAAACTCTGAAATCTGATCTGAACGTAAGTTTGGAAGGGTTGCTAGTGGATTCGGCCTGGAAGTGTGTTCACTGGAGTGCTGGGCATGGCTTGTTTGGACCTCTTCCTAGCTCCTGTGCTGGTCCATAGTACCTCTGCATCGAAAGCATGTGTGTGTTGGTTGACTACTTATTGCCAGTAATGATCACTTAAACTCTAATATGACATTGTCTTTTAGAACTTGGTGGAGCTTTTTGAGGCAGAAAAAGAGCGCAGTAACAAATTATTATTACAATTTGAAGAAGATAAAGAAAATTGTTCTAAGTGAGTGCTCTTTATCTTTTCCATTAGTTGACTACACTGTCATTTACTGCCCCCCACCCCTTTCTTCATACCAGGGTTTTTTTTTTGTTTTGTTTTGTTTTTAAAGAAAATCATTCCAAGATAAAGATCAGATTTTCTGTATAAAGTTAGTTTGTAGAGAACTTAATTTTTCAAAACTTTCAGTAGCTAACTTGGTATTTTTAAAATGAATAACTGTTGCTGGTAATCAGAACTCAGGGCCTTTTATAAGTCACAGCGTGTATAAAGAGATGACTTCTCACTGTTCCTTTTATTATTGGAAAGTGGGGACTGATTTTTATTTTTATTTCTGTCTCTACCAGAAGCCATTGTCTTCCCTTCTTTCCAAGTCCTTTTCCTTAATGATCACTGTTTGTCTCTTGTTCTTAGTTAGTAGGATGATTATTACTCAGCAAAAATGATTTTTTGTTCAGTAGATACTAAGTAAGAGTTCTTAATGTGAGGCAAATTTTCTTCTAGGCCCTGGAATAGTGGTGAATACATAAAATGGGTGCGTATATCTAGTTGAGAAACAGATAAGTGACATTTAGTCACTCATTCAAGCACTGATATCCAACAAACCGTCGTATTCTGTAAACTGGAGCATTTAGAGGTAGGACAGTGAACAAAAACATCCCCTCCGCTTTTTAGCGCAGAGAGATAGGTAATAAATTCTATCTCTGTGAGGGGCTTCTAAGTACCCTGAAGAAAAAGAAACTTGTGGCACAAAAGTGGGTTCTCATTAAATAGCTGTGAAGAAGCAGTTCCTAGTTACTGACCCCTCTACTGAAATAAAACGCCCACCACCAAGTCTTTGCCTGATAAAGTTCAGTTGCATTGCGTTGACTCTCTTCTGTATGAATAGACTCAGTTCTGTGAATGAAATAAAGAGTGAAAGATAATTCTTCTCTTCCAGAGAAATCTTAGAAGCTCTTGAGGTGGTACGTCAGGAGAAACAGAGAGAGATGGCCAAGTGCGAGCAGCAGGTAAACGCTCTGTGTGCTGACTGTTAAATGTGGTCCCGTGACTTTCATCCCTGTGTCAGCAGGTGTATTATAGAAACTCTTTCAACTTTCAGATGTTGGAAATGGTAGTAAAAAGATGGAATTTTGGGGTGATTGTATATCTTTCAATTCTTGTTTTTGTAACTCTCAGGCGGCTATAATAATGTTGATAGTCTCATAAACATTATTTTCAAATGTTATACCTGGTGTCCACGGTATATGAAAAGCAGATTTTGGCTTTTTTAGCATATACAATATTGTGTGCATGGTTTATGATTTAATTCTGTTTCTGTTTTTCAATAGATGGCAAAAGTACAGAAACTAGAAGAGACTCTGTGTGCTGCTGAACAAATAATCACTTCTCTGAAGAAGTCTAGAGATACTGATAAGGTAGGTAGAGGTTAAAGCTACACCCCTCTGCATTTTCTTTATAAATGCAGCTTTAACTGTCTCCCGGGATGCCTGATAGCCGGCGTTTCTGCATGCATTTAACCCTTGTTCACCTTCCTGGTAGCTAGAGTGTGTGGTCTTTTGTATAATTCTGCATGTAACTTCAGGGCCGTACTATTCCCCCACTCTTGATAGCGGTGTTTCTGAAACACAGCCTGCCCCTGACGAGCATGCCGCTCGTGCCTCCCTTTCTTGTTGACTCTGCGTCCCATGGTAAAAATTCTCAAATCCCTGTTATTTACTTTAACTGGAATAATAAAAAGAATATGTATGCACAGATATAAAATTAGCTATAAATTCCGTTTGTGTGTAGCTCTCATTCATTCATCAAAACTAAAGCAATTGATTAAGATGGTAGAAGGCCATTAAAGTGTAAACTGGTAATAAAGTAATGTGACATACTTACTAAATTAAAATTGACTTCATTAGGAAAGATGCATGATTTCTAATTTGAAAGTGGTCCCCTCAGTGTCCTTGGATATGAACATTCTGTTTCTGTCTCTGTCAGGAAGTTGTAGCTGACCTCATGAGCCAGATCCAGGAGCTGAGAACGTCAGAGAAACAGAAAACAGAAACTGTAGACACACTGAAACAAGAACTGAAGGACATAAATGTAAGTTATGTTACCAGCAAGACTGTAAATTTGAGCATGAGGCACACGTCACAAGCTCCACCAGAAAAAAAGATTGTGTGGTCAAATGGGTTTGGAAATACTAGTTAAAGCGCAGCAGGTTTCTGTATTTGCAGGACTTGTAGTACCTTATGTGGCAATGTGCAAATAGCTTGTGGGCTGCAGAATTCTCAGATTTCCCTGGCCTGGGACAAGTGTTCTCTGTGCCCCATCTGGGAATTGTTGATTCCAACTAGATCAAAAAAGGACTGGTTATTGCCTGTCATAGTTCAGTTTGTATGTTTTAATTATACACTTCAAGGAAAAAAGATTACGTTCAGACACATTAATTATATGGAAATGGAGTTTGTTCTCCATTATTGAACTTTATTTTTTCTTAACATACTGATCACTTTGCTGCTTATTTCTTTTTGGTATATCTAAGTTTATATATAGTCTGGATATATAGAAATGTTGATGCTTCCTCCTTCACTTGGGTCAAGATGAAGGTTTTTGTCAATGTTCCTTGCTTTTCTGTATCAAGGGAGTTTGCTGCACTCCATATTTATTTCTAAAGGCTGTCTCCTGAGAAGGTTGACAAAACCAGATGTGTTTCACTGATACCCGTGGGGCTTCTCCACTTCTTTCCTGTTCACACATTTGTTCTTCTCTTCTGTTACTTCATTCAGCAAGTATTTATTGAATTGTGTTAATCTAGTTATCACCTTGGAACTAAGACTCATTCTTAAGTTATTTTAATCTGAAAATAAACAGATAATAAAGCAGACAGCTCGTGTCATGCCTTCTTTTCTGCAGTGCAAATACAATTCTGCTCTGACTGACAAAGAAGAGACCAAAGTGTTGGTTAAGAGGCAGGAAATGGAAATTCTGGATCTGAAAGAAAGCCTGAGACTGAGAATACTCTCTGAGGACATTGAGGTAGATGACTCTTTGCTTTATCACTTGTCATTGTGCGTGTGTGTGTGCAGAGCATTACTAACTAAATACAGGGTTTTTTAAGGGAATAATAATGAGTCATTTTACCTAGGTTGTGAGGCAATTAATAAATAACACTAAAATTGTCATTTTATTGAGTTAATTTGTTTTCATTCATTTTTTGCTGACACCATGCTAAGTCTTATAACTGAACCTCTTTGGAAAGGGGAGCAGGGTGGAAAATGCATGTCCTTGGAAGTAGTGGTAGCAGAGGGAGCAAAGGAAGGACTGGTTACCGGGTGAACTTCAGGGTTTTCTCTTGTATTTTAGCTGAAGTGCTTTTTAACTTTTTTGTTGATGTAAATGTATTTTTTTTTTTTAAATTAAGAAGTACTATCATGTCTTCAAAATTTAAAATTTAAAGCAACACACATTCCTTCCAGAGATATTTTAAGCAAATTCTACATGTCTGTAGTTTTCCTTTTTTTCACAGGTGGTATCCCAATGTGTATACTGCTCTGCACTTGCTTTAGAAACAAAGTTTTCTTGCTAAACTATTCTGCCCATGAAACACATTCAACAAATATTTATTCATTCATTAATTCACTCATTCTTCAAATTCAACAAATATTTTTTGAGTCCAAATACCATACAGTCTGAACCTGGCTTGGCATTTGGGAATGAAAGGATGGTAGAAACACTGTTACTTACCTCAAAGTATGCAATCTAGTTTAAGACATAGCTGTGTTAGGAAGCAAAGAGAAGGGAGGGAGGGAAGCAATTACGCTTAGAGAATTCCATAGAGCTTCCCAGAGGCAATAGTATTTATAACTGACTTTGCTTGGGGGTGTCCCTGGTGGTGCAGGGGTTAAAGTCTCAGCTCTATCAGGCTATCGCTAGCCACTGTGCCATGGGTTCAATCCCTGGCCAGGGAACTAACCCACATGGTGCAGCAGACCTCTCCTGTCTCACCCGCTGCTCCCCTCAGCAGTGTATTTTGGTCGATCTGCCTGTTCTGCTTCCCACTCTGTCTCTGGTGAACCCTCTCACCACCCCACACCTCTGGCCTACACCCCAGTTCTTGTATGCATAAATAAATAAACCTTTTATATATATAGATATATATATATATAAAACTTCGCTTGGGAGGGAAGTTCTGGAGTGTCCCCAGTAAGAGGAACAGTTGGGTGTAGTGGGCTAGGGTGTGCAAGAGCTGAGGTTGTGTGTGACACGATGACCCTGTGTTAAATGCTCTTGAGGAGTATCAGCTGTGTTTAAGGAACTGAGCTGCGTAGATTTTACATCCAAGCAGAAGGCCTGGGACTTGTTCCGAACCAAATTCTGGTGGAACTAGTGGCTGAGATGGTTGAGAAGTGTCTCAAAACGACAGTTGACAGTTGTTGATATCCAAAGTTGGATAGGTGCAGTACAGGAGGAAGCAGTCATTGGGCTCCAGTTTTCACCTGGATAACTGTAAATGGTTCTGTGTGCATCTAAGCGATAGAGAGGATAGAGACTCCAAGGAATGAAATCATTTTATGCATGCTGCTAGATAGTGTTATACCCAGTGGTTTGTATTTATATCCTCCTGTATCCCAGAAAGGCTTTGAAGTCACTAACACAATGTAAGAAGGTAGAAGTAGCGCTAAATTAGTCAAAGGAAAATAAGAGTAGGGATAGTCGGTGCATAGGCCTTGGTATTAGACCACTAAGGAGTTTGAATTGTCGCTGTATGACCTTGTGAAAGTTACATATTTCTCTGTTGTGCCTCATCTGTCACAGTTTTAAAGTAGTGTTAACATACTGTCACATAAGTTGTTGCGAAGATGAAATGAGGCAATAAATACTTGGCAAGTGTTCCTAATACTGCCTGGCACCTTGTAAGTGCTGAGTATGTCTTTAGCATTAGCCAGAAATGTTTTTACTTAAAAACTTTCTTAACATTTAAAAAATTACACATAGTGATATTTGCAGGTCCTTTATTGGAGACCCACAATTCAGAAATTCTTTTTTGTCTCCTAACAGAGAGATATGCTCTGTGAGGACCTGGCTCATGCCACTGAGCAGCTTAACATGCTCACTGAGGCCTCAAAAAAGCACTCGGGGCTACTGCGTTCTGCTGAGGAGGAGCTTTCCAGGAAGGAGGCCCTGATCCAGGAACTTCAGCAAGAGGTGAGGTGCAGGAAAGTGGCTGGAAGGGCTGGGGCAGAAGGAATGATGCATGACTGAGGTTGTCATTCGTGATGGGCCCTGACTCAGCTGATCTTCTGCATACAAAGGGTTAACTGTTGGTTGCTGAGGTAGTTGGGTGGCTACCTGTGGGTCTTAATGACTTACTTGTTCACATGAGTTCATACTTGCTTAGCTGCCCCCTGCCTACCCACACAAGCAAGTTCTAATCATTATGGTAAGGTTGTGGCTGATTTTTAGCATTCTTTTGGCTATTTTGTGTTTTTCTTAAAACAAATCTTTTATTACTTGTGGAGCTTAAAAATAAATTTTTTTTTAAAGAACAATGTTAATAAATTGTCCTATAGGGGCCTCTCTGGTGGTATAAGGGGTTAAATCTTAGCACTGTAAAGCTATAATCAGCCACTGCAGTACGAGTTCGATCCCTGGCCAAGGAGCTTACCATATGGCGCAGCAGACCTCTCCTGTCTCACCCGCTGCTCCCCTCGGCAGTGTCTTTCAGTAGACCCACCTGTTCTGCTCCGCACTGTGTGGTGAATTCTCTTACATACACCCCTTTCACTTCTGGCCTACATTACCCAGCTCTTTTTTGCATAAATAAATAAATCTTTTTTTAAAAAATGATAAAGTTTTCCACAAAGGAAATGGAATCATTGTTACCCAACTTTATGTGTAAAGCAGTGTAATTAAAACAATGTGGTTTGACATAAAAATACATATGTTATCATTTATGAAAATTGCTGTTTTGTTTATAAAAACAAATAATAGTTCACTGCTTTTCAAATTAATCTGTTTATGAAAAAATAATGTAAAAAGCCTATTTCCATGTGGCTTAGGAAGCTTGTCTGTTCTAATGGGACCATGTGCCTCATGTTATTTTACTAACTTGTTACCTTACATCTGTTCCATTTCCCAAGCTTAACCAAAAGAAAGAAGAAGTAGAACAGAAAAAGAATGAATATAACTTCAAAATGAGGCAACTAGAACATATGATGGATTCTGCTGCCAACTATCCCCAGGTACTTTTCTGAAAATGTGCATTTCACAAAGTACACAGTTTCGTGAGTGATAAAAGCTTGGGAATTACTAGACTGTAGCTTATGGAAAATATTTTCACTAATATGTTTTCTGCCTTTTAATTGATAAGGCAATACTAGGCTTTTATTTTATTTTTATTTATTTATTTATTTATTTAATTTATACATACAAGCTGGGGTACAGGCCAGAGGCGTGGGGCGGCGAGAGGGTTCACCAGAGACAGAGTGAGGAGCAGAACAGGCAGATCAGAAATACACTGCTGAGGGGAGCAGCGGGCAAGGCAGGAGAGGTCTGCCGTGCCATGTGGGATTCTCCCCGGCTGGGCGTCGAACTTGCGTCGCCGCTGCTGACAGCTCCACAGCGCAGCGCTTAACCGCTGCGCCACCAGGGAGGCCCGGCTTTTATTTTTTTACTTGAGAAAAAGAATAACAAACCAGCTTGAGTTATTTCTATGTGCTTGGCCATTTACATTTAAAATGAAATCTTAGTATATATAACATGACTTATAAGATTTTATTTTATTTTTAAGAGTCCTAAAACACCACCTCATTTTCAAACACATTTGGCAAAGCTCCTGGAAACACAAGAACAGGAAATAGAAGATGGAAGAGCCACTAAGATTTCTTTGCAACACCTTATAACAAAGCTAAATGAAGACAGAGAAATCAAAAATGCTGAAATCCTCAGAATCAAGGTAATTGGGTAATTTTTTTCAAGAAATTATACGGACAGTATCTTTCAGATTACTGAGGAGACAATTCAAATAGCACAAAACTCAAAGATGGGCAGAGGAAAATGTTCTCTTATTGACCTTTTTTATTTAAAGCAGCTCTTCATGTGCTGCTCTCAGAAAGGCGGCTGTTCCCCACAGCCGTGTGATCGGCCTGGTCTGGTACTCAGGAGAAATTGGGTCAGGTTAAAAGAACTCAAGCAATAGATAAGCACAAGGAAGTGAAAAAAAAAGACTCCTTGCAGGCAAGTATTTCTTCTGGCTAGTTATGCTCATGATTTTCAAGTTAGGGTCCAATTAAATATTTCCAGAGGTGGGCTGTATTTTATTTATTTTTAAATTTTTTTTTTAAAGCAAGAATATTTTAAATAGAGTCAAATAGAACATTTACCAAAGTAGACATATTTTGTCATCTTTTCCCTTAAAGATTTTATTATTTTTTTTTAATTGTTATTTATATCTTTTACATTTTGTATTCCCCTTGGGTAACCCACCACCAATTCACCCGTGATCCATCTCCATGGTCCCTTGTGTTCCCCCCTAAAGATTTTAAAGGAATTATTTTATGTCAATAAGGGACTATTTAAGACATTGAGGGTATGAAAATGAATCACAGTTCCAGGCCCTTGGAGCTTGTCATAGTTGATTGCTTTTCTGGTGAGTCTCAGTGTATTGTCCTGAGCACAGGAGGAACTTAAAAGAAGAAAATTTATCTCAGTCATGGCATTGGAGAGCAGAACCACCTCTACTATAATGTGTTTTCTGAAAAGTCATGATTTGATGTGTTATTAGGAGCAGCTGTGTGAAATGGAAAACCTACGCCTGGAAGCTGAGCAGTTAAGAGAGAAAAACTGGCTCCTGCAGGGTCGTCTGGATGATATTAATAGACAAAAGGACAACAGGTTAGAAAGAACCACCCGAACTCTGTGGATAAATCTTGGCCGCCTGGGTAGGGTTAAACGACAGAGATTAACAGAGACAGCAGGCATGTTGCTCCCCATAGTCTGGGAGATAACCCAGCGATTGCTTTTGCAGCCCATCTGATGAGAGTATTGCTTGTTCCAAAGTGGGAGAAGAAAGCATTTAGACTTGCCTGCTGTGTTAACCTTTGCGTTGTTGTAGAACTATGGATATGAATCAAACCAAATCTTCTATTTCTATTTATAAAAAGGAAAAAAAGGGAGCAAATATGGCAACATGACATGGTTCAAGAGGTTCAGCAGAAAAAGGGAGACTTTCCTACCAGTTGGTTCTGCTTCATGATTCGTGGTCCAGGGACAGCTCCTGGGCAGCAGCTCTGGTTTAGGTTTTGCCTTGTGTGTTCTGGCGTCAGCTGGGGCAGTTTTCTATTAATAGTTGCATTTGCTAATGGCACAGTATAGTGTCAGGGCACCCACACTCGGGCCAGGTCCTATGTATGACACTAGAAAGTGTTGTGACTTTGGATACATTTGTAAATTACTAGCGCTTCTGTTTTCTTGGCAATCAAATGAGGAAAATAAATCCCTTACAAGGTACTTTAAAGACTAAAAATACTGTGTATAAGATGTTGGCTACATCTTCTTCATCTTCTTCATCTGTGCAGTGAGCAGAATCATCCAGACAGTCAACAGCTAAAGAGTGAACAAGAAGAAATTACCAAAGAAAGACTTGCTAAGGTTTGGGTTTTTTTTTTAAAGATTTATTTTTTATTTATACATACAAGCTGGGGTACAGGCCAGAGGCGGGGGCGGTGAGAGGGTTCACCAGAGACGGAGCGGGTAGCAGAACAGGCAGATCAGAAATACACTGCTGATGGGAGCAGGGGGCGAGGCAGGAGAGGTCCGCCGCGCCATGTGGGATTCTCCCCGGCCGGGCATCGAACTCGCGTTGCCACTGCCAACAGCTCCACAGCGCAGCGCTTAACCGCTGCGCCACCGGGGAGGCCCTGCTAAGGTTTGTTTTTAACATAATTGTTTCTTGTTTGAAATATACTTTTCTATTTAGCATCTATGGTTATGTATTTTAGAAGTCATTTTACTATTAGGATTTCTCTTTTCTGTATTCCACTGTTCTATACTTACCGCCCGTATTTAGACAGTACTGAAAAACAAGGGTGAATTTGTCGCCTACTGCTCAGCAGACCCACATGGAGTTCTCACGCAGCAGCTCAGTGGACCAGCGCCCATCTGAGGCCTTTGGGGGGCACAGTGCCACCAGGCTCCCATGTGTATTTAGCTGGGATTGTGAAAAAGGATGAATAATGGTTTAGTTGATTTTATTACCATGAGGGAGAGTAGATTATTTTCTCTTTTTAGCAATGTTATTTAAGAACTTAAGCCATTTTTTCTTTTTGCTTTTGTCTTTGTGTAGAATAAATTAGTTGAAGAAATGCTGAAAATGAAGTCAGAGTAAGTATACTATTTTTCAGTTTGGTTGTTGATCTTTTTCTTTATTCTCTTCAGAGAATACTTAGTCCACTAGGTAGGTAACTTTTTTCTTCTGCAGTAACGTGGACATGCTGTTTACAAAAAAAATGTTTACAAATTTATTTTCCTAAATACCACTTGCTAAAGGGGTTTCCTCAAAACAAAAATTTAAGTGCCAAGAAAAACTTAACTTCCCTTGAAGAAATGGTTTTCTCTTCCTGAACAATGAGAACAATGTGACTGCTTAGGTCTCCCTTTTCACTTCTGGTTTCCTTTGATTAAAACCTTGAGACCCATAGATCAATACTCTGGTTTTTTAGGGTGTTTTCCTATTCATTCATAAAGTTTTCATATTTATGTAATCTTATAAATAGCCTATTTCTTTTGACAAGTTACAGTATCATTTCTGTTCAAAATAAGAAAACTGGTTAGTATTACCAAATAAAATGATAAAACACTGGAAAGATAATGGATTCTCTGGCTAGATCGTCCTCATCAAAAACAGAGGTCCTCAAACATTTTTGCTTGTTATACCTCCTAAAAGATTTTTGAAACACTGTATATCCTCATTCACATTTTTGAAAAATATTTATTTATGCATATAAGAACTGGGGTGTAGGCCAGCTGTGCAGGGTGGTGAGAGGATTCACCAGAGACAGAGCCAGGAGCAGAACAGGTGGATTGACTGAAGTACACTGCTGAGGGGAGCAGCAGGTGAAACAGGAGAGGTCTGCTGTGCCATGTGGGAAGCTCCCTGGCTGGGGATCTAACTCGTGCAGCAATGGCTGCTGATAGCATCATAGTGCTGAGACTTAACCCCTTGTGCCACTAGACTTAACCCCTTGTGCCCCTTGTGCCTCTCATGCACATTTTTTGAAGTAAACTTTATGTCTAAAATATTTCATTCTAAGTTTAAACTGTTGTAGAGGATAGAAATGTTGGACTACTGGAAATAGTGACATCTAAAAATAAAGTGATGGTGTTCTTTTCAACGTATCTAACAGATTTGCTACTTTCTTTTTTTTAAAGATTTATTTATTTATGTATACAAGCTGGGGTGCAGGCCAGAGGTTTGGGGTGATGAGAGGATTCACCAGAGACAGTGGGAAACAAACAGGCAGATTGACTGAAATACAATGCTGAGGGGAGCAGCTGGCAAGGCAGGAGAGGTCTCCTGAGCCATGTGGGAATCTCCCTGGCCTGGTATTGAACTCATACTGCAGTGGCTCTGGATAGCTTCATAGTGCTGTGCTTGACCCGTTTGCGCCACCAGGGAGGCCCCTAATTTGTAGAGGTTTATTGTATTGATGACCTAAAGCATTATATTTCCTTTGGCTTGAGTTCTCATTACAATTACTGTTAACTAGAGTATCCTAAACTATGTATTGTAAATTTTTTTATAAGTATTTACCAAGTCACATTTTGATATAAATGCCTATCAATGCATTTTATCTTAATGCTTTTTCTCAGTATTTTGCTATAATTAATTATGGAATGAGATCGTATCCAGCATCAACTCTTTCCTTTTTTTTTGCTTCTGTAGCTAGAAATGCTGAGAAATATTATTTACCTAGTAAGTATATGGCAATGGCAGGAGTTTTGTTAAGAATATTGTCATTCAGTTAATTGAACTCCAAGATAATGTGCCAAAAATTACATAGTGATCTGTCATCAAAAATTCTTTTTGATGATTAACAAAGTCCACCCAATATATAAAAGATTTGTTACCCGGTTACTGAGTCATTTGCTTCACAGAATCAGATATAGATGTGGAATAGGGTTTGTTTAACCCTTTCATTTACGTATGAGAAGTTCAGGGATTGGTGCCCAGCCATTTGTTTGTAGAGCAAGTACAGAAATCTGAATCACTTACAGTTACCCTTGAGAAGCCAGTTTTATATAGTTCCTGGAATGTCATGTAATTTATTCAGAAACCAGGACGCTCCAGTAACATACTATCTGTGGGGCATGCAGAAGCCCCCACAGTGGGCAAGTGAAACACACTCCAGAAAATGGCACAGGGTCCCAGCTTATAGCAGTGGTTTTAAACATTTTGTTGTCCGGGTGTATGTATGTGAGGATGCTTTTAAAAGCTATACGATAATGAATATCGAGCTAGCAGTGACATAGACAGGAGACGTTGAATTTCACAAAATGAAGGGTCTACAGATGCATTAACTCAGTGACGCCATCAGGTATACAGACCCTTCCCATTCTTCTACTCTTGGCCCTCTTGCTTGTGGCTTCTTGGGCCCAAGATGGCTGCTGTAGTTCCAAACACTAACTGGAATCTTTTCAGTGGGTTGGGTTTGAAAGGATTTTTCTTTTGGTCAAGGGAAATTCCTGAAGCTTCCAACAATTAGCCCCTTGGCCCACTTGGCACCTACAAGACAAGCTAGGAAATGCAGTATCAGGCAACAGGGTAACCATGCTCAGCTTAGACCAGTTACTATTAACTAACATGAGAAATGGGCATGTGTCTCTTCCCCCTTCCCCTGCCCGCAAATGAAATGAGTCTTTATAAGCAGTGAGGTGCCTATGGAGTAGACACCTGTAGTGTTTGCCATGCCACCAAACCTCTTCATCGAACTAAAGCAGTATCTGGGCCCTTTTGTCCATACTGTCCCTCGGAGGTTCTGGGGTATATCACTACCCTAGAATTTAGTTGGCCCTAAATGGTATTTTAAATTCTGTGTATGTTATTTCATAGGCATAATAAAATAGAAGTTTTTCTTCGGGAAGCTGACAAGATTCAAACAATTTTGTGAAGTTAGTGATATTCTACATAGTTCTATAGTAATCTTTTTGTTTCTTTTCAATTGATAGCTGTATAAATTGTATAAATTCAAAATAATACATTTATGAAGAAGAGACTAATGTTCTGCTCTCTGAGAAAGGTTTTGAATCAAATGATTGCTCGGAGGCACAGAGCACTGAACAGACCGCGCAGACTATAATAGTACTTCCCTTACATTTACTCCAAGTGGGCTGATCCTAGGTTTCCTTTCCAAATTTACATTATTTAATAAATGCTTTGAGGAGTTTCTCAAAGTGAAAGTTTTGAATAAAACAACAATAAAAAAATATATCTGCATCCTATTATCTTCCTGTGCTATCGGTAATGGAGGGCTGAATATTACCGATACTTTCAAATCAGGATCCCGGTCTTGGGTGAAAACTGTCTGATTCAGTATTGTTTTATAATTGTGTTCCATTGGAATAAAGTGATATTTACTCTTACAGTCTAGAAGAAGTCCAGAGTGCCCTTCAGAACAAAGAGATTGACTGCCTTAGAATGACTGAGGAAGTTGAACGGACCAAAACTTTGGAATCTAAAGCATTCCAGGAAAAGGAGCAACTGAGATCAAAGCTGGAAGAGCTGTATGAAGAAAAGGAAAGAACATCCCAGGTATGTTTGTATGTTGATCTTTTTGTGTGTACTGAGGACAGGTGAGTTACTGAGCCAGTCAGCATAAGACTCTCATCTGTGCTTGGATGACCTGGTTCAGTTGCTCTAGCACGTGCAGACGTGTGTGGTCACAAAAGCTGGGAACTGGGGCTCTGTCTCTTACTGCCTATGTTCTTGAGGTCATGAAAAACTTTTAAGAGAAAAATAGAGAGCAGCTCATTTTTCCTTTCCTGGCTTGATTTACCTGCAGGAGATGGAAATGTTAAGGAAGCAAGTAGAATATCTTGCTGAGGAAAATGGAAAGTTAATAGGTCACCAAAACTTACATCAGAAAATTCAGTATGTAGTACGGCTGAAGAAAGAGAATGTCAGACTTGCTGAGGTAAACTTTCAAATTTTTTTCTAAATTTATTCTGGTTTTAAAATAATAATTTAAATTTAATTTATTGAATCACGTAACTGCTTTCTTCTGGGAACTTAATTTAATAAAATTGCAGTTGCCGCTATTCCAATAATTCAATCATCTTACCATGCACCTTACATTCTTGTTTTATGTGAAGTAGTTTAGAAATTGAAATTGTGTTCTTAATTTGAAATAGAAAGTAAATATAAGCTCATTCTGTAAAAATAGAGCCTTCATTTTTTTTCTTTTTTTAATTATCAGGAGACAGAAAAGTTGCGTGCTGAAAATGTATTTTTAAAAGAAAAGAAAAAGAGTGAATCATAAGAATCACAGTTAACTGCCTAGGCATCAACTTGTTTGGAAAAATTCTCTCTTGTAAAAGTAAGACGCCTACCCTTGCACACTCAGTGGAGCTGAATTCGGCTGTGATTATAAATGTGTGTTTGTTGGGGGGGGTGGCAGACCCTTAGGTTTCTGATGAACATTCTGCATCCACAACTCCCTGCAGTCGCCAGCAGTCTGCTGTTAAGAGGCTGCTACCTCACTTCAAGACTTTAAACCAACTGTAAATACTGGGAAACCTTTGCTTTTTTAAAATAAAATCCTGTTGCCAAGGTTTATAGTGGGTGGTGGCCCTGATTATTTCCTCTTTAGATACTGCCTGGCACCAGAAGCTCTAACAAATATAGTGATTCCAAAACTCGCAGAAAGGTTAATGCCTGATTGTGCATCATGTATGAAAAACAAACATGTCAATATAAAATATTTTTGTATTCCTACTTTATTCTCATGAGCATTTTTTACGATTGCAAGTAAATATAGCCATTTTTCAAAATGTTATTCTTTTTTTTTTTTAAAGATTTGTTTATTTATGCATGCAAGCTGGGGTGCAGGTCAGAGGTGTGAGGTGGTGAGAGGGTTCACCAGAGACAGAGTGGGGAGCAGAACAGGCAGATCGGCGGAAATACACTGCTGAGGGGAGCAGCAGGCGAGGCAGGAGAGGTCTGCCACACCATGTGGGATTATCCTCAGCCCGGCATCAAACTGGCGCTGCAGCTGCCGACAACTGCACAGCGCTGTGCTAACCCATTGCGCCACCAGGGAAACCCTCAAAATGTAATTCTTTTTTTTTTTTTTAATTTTTTATTTATACATATAAGTTGGGGTACAGGCCATAGGCGTGGGGTGGCGAGAGGGTTCACCAGAGACAGAGCGGGGAGCAGAACAGGCAGATCAGAAATACACTGCTGAGGGGAGCAGCGGGTGAGGCAGGAGAGGTCTGCCGCGCCATGTGGGATTCTCCCCGGCCGGGCGTCGAACTCACGTCGCCGCTGCCGACAGCTCCACAGTGCAGTGCTCAACCGCTGTGCCACCAGGGAGGCCCAAAATGTAATTCTTTAAAAAAAAAAAAAAAAAGCAGTTTACATAGTTCATTCATTAGTTCAGTTAGTGAACACCTACCATACACCAGGGCACTAACCACCAGACAAAGTGGACAAAAACCCCCACCCTCAAGGAACTAGAATGTGTGTTAGCACTTGTTATTTTTATTGTAATATACCATTGGATGGATATCCGACATTTAATTTATTCACCATTTGATGGACATTTGAACCATTTGCAGTTTGGGGCTATTATGAATAATGCTGCCATAAGTATTTGTGTTGATCTGGGTGTGGACATAGATATCCTGTTGGTGGAGTTCCTGAGTCACCTAGGAAGCATGTTTTAAGGCACTGCCGAACTGTTTCCCAAATGGACCATTTGGTTTTAACTTTCTACTTTGCCACCATCCCTGTGTTCCAATTTCTGCACATCCTCACCAGCACCTGTTGTTAATCATCAGTAGGTTTGTAGTGGTATATTCCATTTTCCTGATGACTAATGTTATTGAACACTTGCATATTGTGGGCTGCTCAGCAATTAGAGACAAGCTGATACATGCTGCAACATGGGTGAACCTCAAACATGCTAAGTGAAAGAAGCCAGACCCAAAAGAACACTTATTATTGTATGATTCCACTTATGTGAAAAGTCCAGAAAAAGCAAAACTATAAACGGGGCCTCCCTGGTGGCACGGGGGGAGGGGAGGAAGTTAAGTCTTAGCACTATGAAGCTACTGGCAGCCACCACAGCAGGAATTTGCTCCACCGCCAGAGAGCTGACCCACGTGGCTCAGCAGACCTTTCCTGTCTCTCCTGCTGCTCTCCGCAGTGTATTTCAGTGGATCCGGCTATTCTGCTCCCCACTCTGTCTCTGAATCCTCTCACCCCCACACATCTCTGGCCTATACCCTAGCTCTTGGGTGCATAAATAAATAAATCTTTTTTAAAAAAGGCAAAAGTATATCGGTGGTGTTATTCATCTGGGCCCTTTGGTTTGTCAGAAGCCCTAACCCCAGCCCCGCTCTCCTTGTGACTCTAGAGGCGTCCGGCGACCTCTGCTGAAGCATCTCTCATCCTATTGATAGCATCTCCATCCCGCACATCTTAAGCTGACAGGTGCAAGTGATCCCCTGCGGGCTTGTTAAGAAGCAGATTCCGATTCAAAGATCTGGGTTGGGGCCTGGGATTTGGCATTTTTAACCAAGTTCCCACGGAAGCCAATGCTGGACCACACTGGATTGATGTTACAAGAACTGAACCCCGGGCCGGCTCAGTTAACGTTCTGCAACAGCGATGACAGTATCACAGGCGGGCTCAGACACGGGTCCCGGCATGCTCCCGGGCAAATTTGAACCTGACACAGGAGGCCTCCCAGCGTCCCTAGCTGCCCACGCCCCTTGGGGCCACCGTAGAGACTGAATAGGCCTCTCTCCTCACGTGAGCGCCGCGTCACGTGAGGTCGCTGTCCAATCGCGGGGCGCGCTCAGCCCCTCGGTGGCCGGCGCGACGGGCGCCCGGAGAGGTAGCAGTGGGCACCATGGCTGCGACGCCGCTACCCCCGGGTGGCACCGTGTCCCCGAC
Organism: Scalopus aquaticus; assembly: GCA_004024925.1. Classification (NCBI taxonomy): domain Eukaryota; kingdom Metazoa; phylum Chordata; class Mammalia; order Eulipotyphla; family Talpidae; genus Scalopus; species Scalopus aquaticus. Next base: position 194,679 of record PVIJ01000517.1, on the reverse strand, counting down.
CGCCTACCCTGAAACCCCTGTTGAGTTGCCCCTGCACCTCAAGGCGGGCGCGATGCGGCGCCGCTTCTTGGGTGTGTTCAACTGCCTGTGCGCCGGCGCGTTCGGGGCCCTGGCCGCCGCCTCCGCCAAGCTGACCTTCAGCCGCCAGGTGGAGCCCGGGGCGCTGCTGCTGCGGGCGGGCGGGCAGGGGGCCGCGCGGAGAAGGGGCGCTGCGGACTCCTGGGTGGGGCGGGGCTAGTGGCACAGGGCGCCGCCTCCTCTCCACCGGTCGGTTCGGCCAGGGCCCAGCCATGGCGCTGCAGTCAGCCGGGGCGGGAGAGCCTTCACGTCAAACCTTCATCCAGTGTAGGCGGTAGGAGACGTCGGGGACTGAGGCCTCTTCCCTTACCAGGGACCTAAAATCTGTCCTCCGATCGGGCTAGTTCGCTCTCGGGAAAGACGCACATCTACATCCACTCCCTACCTCTCATTTTATGCCCCTTGTGCCTGAAACTTTTCTCTCCACGTGACTCAAGGTGAGAAGCCTGTTGCCCTTTTTCCTCCGTAATTAACGGGTGTTATGATCGGCCTAATTTGCTGTCAGAAAAGCGGGGAATTTGGGATACCCCAGGTATAATACAAGACTGAGAGAAACGGTGTGGATGTTTCCCTGATGCTGAGACTCCTAAGCTGCCTCCCCAGGTCTGCTAGGGAGCACCTCTTCACCTGGCCGTGCCGGAGCCTTTAGCCAGCTTCTGCTTGCTAGAGCGGTTTCATCGCCACGGCAGGCATGCGTTAGCCGCTGGCCCTGATTCTTTAGGTTTAAACCTAATTAGAACTAATCCAGTGGGAGCGACGCTTGAGGTTGGCATCCTGTTGGGTGTCATTTGGATTAAGTGATCCAGAGCCAGATAAGTGACTGAGCGGGTGTTCAGTTGTGCACCAGGCTCTCGGCTCTGTAAAAGCAGGCAGCTCAGGGGTGTACAGTGCTTTTGTGCAGATTGTAGGGAGATACACTCAATATACGATCTAGCTGCTGGAAGACTGTTACAGGAAATAAGAGTTTGATGTTTAGAAAGGCACAACCCCTGCCAGCAGCCCTGTCCTGAGCAGGTTTCTAACTTACACCTAAGCAAGGCTGCCTGCATATCCTTTGCGTTGGAGGCTTTTGTAGATTCTCTTCTCTCAAGCCTCTCTCCTTTGGGAAAGGAGGAAAAAAAAGGATAAAAATCTGCAAGTTCTCCAAGTGAGTCCTGGGATCCCCAGGCCAGCAGCCTCAGGTGGTTTCCCAGGCAAACTGTGTTCTGATTAAGAGCACAGACCATATCACCCAGGGTTAAATCCTGGCAGCTCCCACCAGCCCTGGCACTTGAGGCAAGCTACGGGATACTTCATTTTCTTTATCTGTGAAATGAAGTTCCGGGATGAATGAGAATGCACTTAGGAACATCAGCACAGGGCCTACCAAGGAGTAAGAGCTCTCAGATGCCCAGTGGGACATGAGTGTAGCCTGCGCAGTGTCAGGGAAACATGACCAAGTCATACTCTGCCTGATCCCAAAAGTGAGGACTCAGGGCCTGACTGACTCCTACTAAATACTGAATAACAGATACTTGACCCTCAGGGCCAAGTACACAATGAGCACTGGTCATTGTGGAGCCAGACAGGAAATGCTGAGTATAGATTAGCATTTTACTTCTGCCCAAGGTCACATGCCAGCACGATGGCCAAAGAAGTACCTCCTCTCAGTTTGTTTCGGCTCTAAAGTTGGTGTTCTGCCCACTGAGGGTTCAATGAAGTCCTGTGCAGGAAAACAGGGGACCCCGGGCTGTGGTGGGATCTCAGTGGGGCCTGGGTGTGCTGTAAGCGGGCTGCACGTCATACTGCCTGGGCTGGGCGTGGCTGCAGTGACACTTTCTCCTGCAGGTGAGCGTGGGCTTCTGCACAATCGGCATTATTGTAACGGCGACCACCAATTCTCTGATGTGGACATTCTTTAGTCGGGGCCTCAGTTTCTCCATGTCTTCAGCCATTGCATCTGTCACGGTCACTTTCTCAAACATCCTCAACTCGGTGAGTAGCCTGAGGGCATGGATGCCCTGTCTCAAACCTGGGTTCTGGGCGGCACTTTCCCAGAGAGGAGAAAGGATGGGAATGGGGTGGGGCTGTGACTTGACCCCTGCTATCTGCCCCTCTAATCTCTCAAACATGGAGGAATTCTCAAGTTAGATGGGATTGAAATTCACCTGTTAAAAACCTATCTGTTCGCCGTCGCCCTGGGCTGGAGCCTTCATCTGAAGCCCATGCAGACTAGGGGTCTGTGAGCTCCAGCCTGGGCTGGAGGGGCGAGGTTGATCCCTGTGGTTATCTAAGGTCAACCAGACGGGGTTGAGCCCTGGCTGTCCTGCAGTTGAGGGAGGGTGTGGATGGTGACCCAGCTCTGGTCGCCGAATACCAGGCATCAGCTGGGTGCTGGGCTCAGCTGCCACCCTCTGCTGGTCTTTCTCATGCACTTTGTGGGGTCCAATACTGTGAAGAAGGGAACCCTTTCGACTTGTGCAGCTGAGACAGAAATGAGTAGAGTGATTTGCTGAAGGTGACAGCTGGGTTTCAGGCCCAGAACTTCCAGCTTCAGACTTTTTCCTTCCAGTCTCCCTTGGGGGCAGCCTGCTGCTGGGGAGTGAGCACTTCCCCACCTACCACAGTCGAGTCCCTGGGGCTCACAGCTGTCTCTGTCCCGCAGGCCATGCTGGGCTATGTGTTGTACGGAGAGTGCCAGGAGGTCTTGTGGTGGACAGGAGTGTTCCTCATCGTCTGCGGACTCACGGTGATCCACAGGACTCTCCCTCCAGCCCGCACGAGCCTTCCATACAAGCGCCAGTAGCCGCGGGCGGCCGGGCGGGCCAGCTGGAAGGACCGGTGGGCCTGACGTTTGTGTTGGCACGTGGGGACCGCTGCGTCCCAGGGTGATCTGGCCGCCAGCCAAAGGGAGATGCTAAACTGGCCAGGCCTTCAGGCCAGCCCTGCGCCCCAGGGAAGCGGGCCTGTGACCCAGCAGCCTGGTGGACAGCGCTGGCTGGTGGGAGGCAGGTGCTGCCGCCGCAGCGTCCCACGGGGGCGTCATTATTTGTACAACACTTCGGATTCTCATGCTCCCGGGCCGAGGCAGGTGCTGGAGTCTGTGTCGTTGGTCTCTTCCCCACGTGGTCCTGGAAACCATCGTGTTTGTCTGTGGGTCCTGTTGCCTGACCAAAGCCAGTTTGGGGTCAGGGACCGGCGGGGCATTCTGCCAGCATCACGCTGATGTGTCAAGCCATCCGTGTTGTGCTTCTGTCCTGTGGTAAGAGAAGAAAAACTGGATTAATAGATCCTTTTTTGTAAGTTATATTTATCCATGTGGAGTCTTAATTCTTTCAAGCAGTCTGAACTGCCAGTCCTGGAGTGGAGGAGGCAGGCTAGAGGTTCTGCCCGAGAGCCCCCCAAGCTGGGTTCAGCTGCCCTACTTCCTGCAGAGCCCCGCCCACACACGGGGCGCTTTCCGTGGTCGCCTGGCCGCCTCCTTCAGGAGGGTCTGCCTGTTCTTTTGCTACTCTCAAGGAGAAAAGCTTGACCTCACATTGAGGACCTCGGTTTATTTTACTTGCTAGGAAAGGAAACTGGCTCGGAGGTTGCTCCTGTCCCCTCGTTTCACCCTGGCGCCTCTTCTGTCCTTTGGTTTTCTTCCTCAGATTCCCTGACGCTTGTGTCTTACCCCATGGGAATGGAATTCCTGGTTAAAATTATGAATGTGAGGCCTGCATTCCAGGGAAATGTTCACCTGTCCCAGTTTCCTGGGAGTTCCCTCTCAGCCGCCTGAGCCTGGCCTCTAACATTCTCTGCCATAGGGAGGGGTTTGGTGGCCAGCAGGTGTGGGGAGAGAAGGGTCTGTCCACACTGGCCCCTCCTCCCCATGCACGTAGCACCCTCACTGTTCACCTCTGTCATTCATTGTACAGTTGACGGGTGTGCTTTCGACAGCTGTTCTATGGCTCCTGGTTGGATTCTGGCCCTAGACCACCTCAAAGTCTCTGTTGCCACCTCCTCAATCCACTCCCCCACCCTGTTTGAGGTACCCCAAACATCTGCATCAGACCCAGTCCCTTACACATTTGCATTTGCCTTTGCCTTTGCTTTGGATTCCCTGCCCCTTTCCCTGGTAAATGCCTCCTCTCCTTCAGTACCACCAGGGCACAATTTGCTGCTTTTTCAGAGTTCCCACAGGGGTCGAAGCCAGTGATTCATAAAGTGTTAATCGATGACCCCTAATTCCCAACTGAAGCCTCTCAGCCACACCATGATGGAGGTGTTCTTATTCCCATTTTAGAGGTTATGAAACTAAGGCTCAGGGAGGTTGAGTACTTTGTCTAAGGTCACACAGCTAATGAGGGCCAGAACCACATGAGCCCAAGTGAGACTCTAGGGCTTGGCTCTTTATCCTTTACTGTCCCACCGCCACCCCAGGGTCCAGAGAGGCCTGTGGAAGAAGAGCACATTTTAAAGTCAAACATCATTCTCAATATCTGAGCCCTTTTTCATCAGCCACCTCCTAACTCTCTGAGGGTCTCTGATGTTCCCTGGAATAAGTCAGGTCTCTCTGACTCCACATCCTGCCTCTCAGGAAGATGAGGGCAGTTTGGGGCTCTGCAGGTTTGTTCCCAGCTGAGGATCAGGTGCCCAGACAGGGCCACACCCAAAAGCTCCTGAGAGCCAGTGTCAGGCCTCCTGGACAGTCCCGAGAAGGACAAGAAGAAGTCCATCTGGGAGCAGGCATTATCCTGAGGGACCCCAGCCTCCCATCCACACAGCTGCTGGATACACAGCAGCGTGGGTGTGGACCTGAGGCCCTCTCACCCTTGGCTCAACAGCTAGGCCTGCAAGAGGACCACAGGAGATGAGATGTCTCTCTAAGAGGAAGATTTGTCATTGCACAGAAAGCAGAGACCCCTCATGTCATCTAAGAAGAATGCTGGGGAGTCGTCACTGTGTCGCCTTCATTTCAGATGTATTTGAGCTCGATAAACAACATCCATATCTGGCTTCCTGGTGAGCACCCCTATAGCTTGAACTTGATTTTGTTGTTCTGGGGTTTGACTTCCAGCTTCAGCAGCCAGTGCCCAGCTAGGTCAGTGTTACCAGTTTTTTGTTTGTTTGTTTACTTCCTTATTTTAGAGTACAGTTCTGTAGTTTTTTTTAAGTCTAACTGCAAAATTTTCAACTATCACCATTTAATTCCAGAACAGTTTCACCACTACAAAAAGAAACTCGCAGACCCATGAGCGGTCACTCCCCATCCCGCCGTCCCCCAGCCTCCTGGCAGCTGCTGATCTGCCTTCCGTCTGTGCGGACTTGCTTATTCTGGACATTTCCCCTCGGTGGAGTCACCCGGCACGCGGCCTTTCGTGTCTGCCTCTCTCACCTGGGGGCAGCGCGCATCCGTGCAGGTGTCACTCCTCTCCGTGACTGCTGTCCCACTATGCGCGTGCATGTTGCTCACCCAGCCTTCCTGTGGTGGACATGTGGCTTGTATCTACTCTTTGGCTATTGGGAAGAAAGGTGCTAAGAATTTTTCTGGACACATTTTTGTCTGGACTTGCGTTTTCAATTCTATTGGATATACTCGTAGGAGGGCAGTTGCTGAGTCAGCCATCTCTGTGTCCGGCTCTTTGAATCCCTGCCAGACTGTCTCCCATGGCAGCCATACCCTATAAGTGAGTGTTTAAGTTTCTCCATGTCCTTATTACTGTCCATCTTTTTATTATAGTTGTCCTGGTGGCATCGCGTGGTGGCAGTGAAAGTGATAAGAAGTGATCAAACTCTAAATAATGCATTTTGAAGGCAGAGGCAACAGGATTTGCTGACAGTTGAATATGGGGTATGAGAAAGAGAGCGGATGCTGTTAGCAGAGTGGATGCTCTTGGGTCCGAGTGTGTAAGTGGTTGAAGCATAACAGCCGCCACACCAGCCGTGAGAGCAAGTGTGGACTGACTGAAGCAAGAGGAAAGAACTGAGAGCAAGAGGGTCCAAGGGAGGTGCACGTTTACTCCAGCCCTATCTGTGACTGCAGACTGTCAGACTTCCTGCTGTCCAACCTGCCAGACTGTTCATTAGGCACCAGGTGGTTGGGACGTTGCGTGGTGCTTGTTTATTTGTTCCCTGACTGTCCTGTTACTGGATCTTATTCTAGGTGGTGGCCAGCTCAGCAACATTTCATTAAAACACCTCTATTTTCCTGGGAGCTGTTTTTTTCCTTCTGTTCCTATGTTGTTTAAAATCATTGTCCCATGGGTCTCCCTGGTGGCGCAATGGGTTAAGTTGCAGCACTATGAAGCTATCACCAGCCACTGCTGCACGAGTTCGATCCCTGGCCAGGGAGCTTCCCACATGGTGCAGCAGACCTCTCCTGTCTCACCCACTGCTCCCCTCAGCAGTGTACTTCAGTCGATCTGACTGTTCTGCTCCCCACACTGTCTCTGGTGAATCCTCTCACTGCCCCACACCTCTGGCCTGTACCCCAGCCTGTATGCAAAAATAAATCTTTAAAAAATAATAAAATCACTATCCCATGTCTCAGCCTTTCCCATTCCCCAAGTTCTCCTGGTCTCAGTTCCTCTCAAAGCCCTTGTCATTTTGACCTGTCCTATCTGAAGAAGGTAGATGAGAGCAGGATTGGGCAGGAATGTCAGGAGCACAGTTTTGAACCTGTTCATTTTAAGATGAGTGGTACACTCCCAGGAGGGTGTTGGGTGGCAGCACCGACAGGGGCAGTCTGGGGTCCTCAGCATCCAGCCAGTACTTGAAGCCACAGGACTGGATGAGTCCTAGGAGAGCCTCCCCCTTGCTCAGGGGTCCTGGAGAAGTTTGTGTTCCATATTTATTTCGTGACTGTGTCGTTCCGTGACATGTCTGTGTAACTGCAGGGTGCATGTTTACTGCTCCCTATGTGCACATGCCCCACTCGCCGCCCACCAAGCCTCCCCCGCCACTGCCCTACCCCCTCCTCAGCCTCCCCCGCCCTCTGTTCCCTCTGGTAACCAGTGTATTTCTCAGTCTAAGATTTGCTTTTACTGTTCTTTGCCAGTGTATTTTGTTGTTGTTGTTTCGAACCCATGGATCAGTGAAACCATCTGGGTTTTGTCTTGCCCTTTCTGATTCATTTCACTTAGCATAGTCACCTCAAGATCCACCCAAAGTGGGGGCCTGTGCCTCAGCAGGTGTGCTATAGGTGGGGCAGGCTAAGAATTTGGCCCCTCTTTGAAAGACTATTCTTGATATTTCTGTGGCGGTGAAGCCCAGAGGGGAACTGGAGGAGCGTGATGCTGCCAGGACCCAGCCCTACCCTTGCTGTCTGGGGCACTTGCCTGCACCCGAACGTGCTTTCCCCATCCAGGGGCCTGTCTGTCTTGACTTAAGTGTCATCAACTTCTCACCTCACCCTCTCCCTCAAGCAGCTTCACAAAGTATTTCTTCCAACTCCTGAGAGCAGCTGGGGAGCAGCTGGGGAGACCACATCCCCCCGCCAGCATGTTTTCGGGGATGTGGGAGGTGCCTGGTATAGGAGTTTTAGCTTCTGCCTGCCGCTTAACCGGCCTTGGCTGCGTTTCAGGTGTTAAGTGGTTGCAGCTAATAAGTTGCCCAGGGGATGGAGTAATCATGAGGTGTGGACGGCTGTGGGAATTGTACTGGCTGGTTGGCTGGCCATTACCAACGAGAGCAGGCCTGGAACAGGCAGAGCAAGGTGCAAGATGAGGGGTTCTGGGGGAGGGACACCAGGTCCATGGTGGGGCTTGGTCAGGGCCAGGTGGGGGAAGTGGGGACACCAGTCTTAAGTACCCCCGCTCTGAGGGGGAAGGATCAGGGCCTACCTTCAGTTCTGTTTCTTTCTCTGGACTGCTCTGTGAGGCACCTGGGCTCGGAAGTCATTTTGGAGTTTTGGGTCTTGCTTGTGAAGTAGGACTGCTAACCACAGGGAGTGGGGGTGCACATCGTGGCAGCGCCCGGGCTGGACACACATACACGCACCTAATCCTGGAGCGTGGAAAGGGCCTCTGTGGAGAGCTGCCCGCACAAATGTCCCTTGCTGAAATGGGGGAAGCCTCCTTGTATCCCTTATTCCTACTCGAGGGGGATCCCAGAACCACAGGCTGCAGCTGTGCTGGGTGGTGCAGGAAGGCCCCACCCAGGTCAAGAGGAAATCCTGATTGGGGCTGCAAAGAGGTTGGGACATAGGTTGGGCTGAGTTCTTTAAAAAGAGTCTGACAAAACTCAGGATGTCCAGTTAGTATACATATATGATTGCTGGCAACGCCAGAAACTAAGAGCAAGGCCTAGAACAGACTCTGCCCTCTCGCCTTCAGATAGCACGTGGCCTGCTGCCAGCAGGAACTCCCTGGCTCGCCCTGACTCGTGGCTCTACTTCTCTGCTTTAACTTAACAGGAAAATATGCACCCAACTTCCAGATGTCGCCCCTTAACTTCTCCATTCACAGATGCCTAGCACAGGCAAACTTGACCATTATCCTCACTTATTATCCTCACTTATTATCCTACATTATCCTCACTGGCACCTTTAAGAATATTCCCCAGGGCCTCCCTATGGCGCAAGGGGTTAAGTCTCAGCACTATGAAGCTATCACCAGCCACTGCAGCACAGGTTCAATCCCCAGCCAGGGAGCTTCCCACATGGCGCAGTAGACCTCTCCTGCCTCGCCCGCTGCTCCCCTCAGCAGTGTACTTCAGTTCATCCCCCTGTTCTGCTCCCCACTCTGTCTCTGGTGATCCTCTCACCCCAGCCCCACACCTCTGGCCTACACCCCAGCTCTTGTATGCATAAATAAATAAATCTTTAAAAAAAATTAAGAATATTCTACAAGCTATCTGTGGAAAGCCTGGGCATTGTGCCGCTGTGGACCTTTGACCTGGCTGAGTCTGCCTAAGCTCTTCCTACCAGTGGCAGCGATAAGCTTCCCGGCGTGGTGAGCTTGGCACACACGTGCGAGCATTTCTGAAATGGGAATTCCCAGGAGGGAGTGCTGGTGCCAAATTGCTTCTGGGAGAGAGCGTGTTAATTTGTGTTCCATCAACAGATCTTTTTGATCTAATGGTTAAATAATCTCATGGTTGCTTCAAGCTGCATCAAATGCTGCGAGATGGATCGTCTCCCTTACGTAAATTGTCCATCTCCTGTGTAGTGTGTCTTTCCCCCGCCTTGTTTTTTGGAGTCATTTCTTATTTTTTCATATTAAATTGTGTATAGTCTTTATAAGAATGTCATGTGTAGCCAATTGTTTATCATTTTTCCCCCTCTAAGATGTCTCCCACCATTAGAAGTTTTCAATTTTATCTTTTTTTTTTTTTTTTTAAAGATTGATTTTATTTATACATACAAGCTGGGGTACAGGCCAGAGGTGTGGGGCGGCAAGAGGGCTCACCAGAGACAGAGCGGGTAGCAGAACAGGCAGATCAGAATTACACTGCTGAGGGGAGCAGCGGGCGAGGCAGGAGAGGTCTGCCGCACCATGTGGGATTCTCCCCGGCCGGGCGTCGAACTCGCGTCACCGCTGCCGACAGCTCCACAGCGCAGCGCTTAACCGCTGCGCCACCGGGGAGGCCCGGAAGTTTTCAATTTTAATGTCAAATTTGTCAATCCTCTTATTTAAGGATGCTGGGTTTCAGGTCACCCCAAGTATATAGGAAGTTTTCCTATGCTCTTTCTAGAATGTTTGGCTTTATTTATACAATAGATATTTATCTGTAACTTAATTTCTGGGGGTCTAGAGTACTGTAGAATTCAAATTTTCTCCAGTGAGCTATCATTTCATAGCTTTGAAATGCCCCTTTTATTATACTGTTAATTCCCATACATAGCTGGGTCTCTGTGACTGGGCTTACTTAGTTATCTTCTCGCACACCATGTCATGCCATGCAACATATTGTAGTTCTGTAGTTCTGTAGTAGGCAAATGTCCCCCCCCCCATTTTTTTTCTTCAGAGAACTTAAAAAAACTTTGGAGATTTAGATTGGTACTGCATAGAATTGATTTATTTTGGGAAGGACTATGCAAAATGGGAATATTGAGTCGTCTCATCTTGGCACGTTGTTCCAGTTCTTTTTTTTTTTGAAAGAAGATTTATTTATGCATACAAGTTGGGGTGTAGGCCTGAGGCGCGGGGTGGCGAGAGGGTTCACCAGAGACAGAGTGGGGAGCAGAACAGGCAGAGCCACGGAAATACACTGCTGAGGGGAGCAGCGGGCGAGGCAGGAGAGGTCTGCCGCTCCATGTGGGAATCTCCCCGGCTGGGCGTTGAACTTGCGTCGCTGCTGCCGACAGCTCCACAACGTAGCGCTAACCACTGTGCCACCGGGGAGGCCCTTGTTCCAGTTCTTTAGATCCCCTTTAGGACCTCTATAAAAGTGTTATTTTTTAAATAATTCACACATTCCTAGTTGCATTAATTCCCAAATATATATGACTTTGTTGTGAATGAAGTATTTTTCCATTATTTTTCCTAATTGCATACTGGACTATAAAGAATTTACTGATTTTGATAAACTGATATTTCTAGTAAAGGACTTTACTGAACTCGAATGGTTTGTTCCTAAAAGGAGGATTCTGCTGGCTGATTTCTTAAAGGACATCTGAATATTCCAAGACAAAGCCAGTAGACCGCTGTTTCCCTTAGACTGGGGTTTCTCAGACCTTCACAGCAGGAATGTCATCGGGGGTCTATTGTGAAAATGCAGATTCAGCTTCCACAGGTCCGGGCTCACCTCAGCTCCAAGCTCCCCAGCGTGTGCCCCCGGCCTGCATGCCAACAGCAAGCAGCCAGGTGATTCCTTTGTGGTACTCATCATACTCCAAATACTCCTCTTGGGTTTCACTAAGACTCACGCTAAGGCCCATGAAACAAGAACACCTGCAGACCCAGGCAGGATTCCCAGGAAGGGCTGTGAGACGTCAGCTACCTTGCTCTCCAGCTAGACAACCAAGGCCCAGAGAAGTACTGAGTCATCGAACCCCTCATTGCCAGGTCCCAGATTTGGGGAGGCCATCCTGGGGCCTCCAGGACCTCCTAGGACCTTCCAGGAGCTCAAGCTGGGGCGCTGGGCCCCTCGCACAGCTCAGCCCCCACCTCCCTGCAGCACCGTCAGCTGACTGCACGTCTGTGTGTCTTTGAATTTCCCAGGACAGGGGCCAGGTCACCCACAACACCGCACTGAAACTGGATACAGGAAGTGTGTCATCAAGTTTTCTTCCAATGAAGTGAAAGAGGTTCATGCTGAGATTCTTTTCATCGCTGCCCGATGCTGTAGAAACACAAGCTGGAGCTCTGAGCGCAGGCCGAGGATTTTAGCATTTCCCACCGGGGGCCTAGCTGGCAGATGACTCAAGTACTCATTAGACTTCTGATAGTTAGATTTGATTACTCATGAGGGCAGATTTAAGAGCCAGCTGGGAGAAAGACAAGGCATCTAAAGGTCAACACAAACTATAGGAAGCCAGGCCCACTAGGCCAGGCCATATGGAATCATTGCATCACCTCTTTTATAGCTAGAAACACCCAGGTTGGGACACACCGCACACACACACATGCCTGAGTCACAGCCTCAAAGAGCCGGACTGCAATTGTCTATAGTCAGGCATCCAAGCTAGATTTCCTCCTTGGAGTCACAGGCTATGAGAAGCCAGAGCTGCCCCATTGGGCCCCTGGAAACTGGGAAACTGCTGCCTTGTTGGCCCAAGGGTTCACCTGCCCTGGAGACGGCTGCCAGTGGAGTCTGCTCCCATCTCCCATCCCCTGGAGGGTCCGCATTCCTTTTCTTAGAAGCCTGGGGCAGGCCCAGGGGAGGGAGACGCTGGAGGCACCTCCCAGCGCTGAACTGAAAGCCCGTCTGTTAATGAAGCTGCTCCTTTTTCTGCCCGCCCGCCCGAGGCTCGCTCAGATGAGCAGTGTGCTTTTAATTAAACCTGACTGCTTCGGGAGGACTGCGTGGTCCCGAGTCACTGTTTCTTCCTTTGAACAAACTTAGGTATCTTGTGCTGGGAGTTCCATGGACATGGGGAGCCGCTGGGTCCTCTGCACTGAAGGGGGCTTTATTCTGGGACCCTTTCGGGACCTCCAGCCTCTCAGGTGCACTTCCACCAGCCAGCACTCGGGCAGAGGCAAGTACGTGGGGTGAATGAGGGTTACTTTGTGTGTAGCTTGCATGACATTCAGGGGTGATGGGCTGGAATCTAAAGTAAAAAACCCTCCTCAATCCCAGACACTTCACCCCCAATACCCACCTCCCTGGCATACAGTAGGTGTTCAGTAGGTGCTTGTTGCACAACAGGGTTTTCCTTTTCCTGGGACTGCGCCATGGGGGATGCCCCAGAGAGGGGTGTACACGCCTTTGTCTTCCACAACTGAAGTGGGCGAAAGAAGGCTTTCCGGGAGGAGCTCTGAGGGGGCCGGGGGTAGGGGAGATGCCGTCCAGGGGGTCTGGACTGGAATCTCCTGCTGAAAACAGGAGGTTCGAGCAAACACTAAGTTCGAGCAAAGAGCTTTATTCGGAGTAAGAGACAAATGTTCACGCCAGCCTCCCCGCCCCGCGGAAGGCCCTCGATTTGCCGCATGTAGCACTGTGTGAGGCTAAGCAGGTTATGCAGTCATCTGCCTCGGAGAGAAGGTCACGGTGTGTCTGGTGTGAGGACATCAGGCTCAGGGCTGAGTTATTGCCCACACAACCCTGGCAGGGCCCAGTCCAGCCCCTCCCAGAATAGAGTCTGGCGTGGCTGAGGTCTCGCTGGAGCTAGGCACAGTGAGGTGGCAGGGGCCGGGGCTGACTCTGTGCAGGTAAAATGTCTCCCCACCAGCCAATCAGAAAACAGATCTGACTGGGGCAGCTGGGCACTTCTGCTTTCAGGCCAAGCTGGCCCCCTTCTTCAGGGGCATGTGGTTTTGCACACACCTCTGACCTCAGGCCTGAACTCGGCAGGTTGACGTTGTCAGTAAACAGTGAGTAGTAAGGCCTCTTCCCTCTTCTAACTGCTGCTTCCTTGGGGACTGCAGCAGGTGGCACCCCTTTCCTTCCCAGATAGAGTCTCTTTGGTATACAGTATACCACCCTGGCACCCTGGGGCTGCCTGCTGGGTTGGGACAACAAATCGCAGGCTGCCACACATAGATTAGCGCTCTCCCAAGGTGTGGGTGGACGGCAGCTGATGGGCCTCAGAGCCGGCCAGGCCCTTTACACTGTCCTTAATGGTTATTAAAGCTGATAGGAACCAAGAAAATGGCCCGTGGCCTGGCCTGTGTATGGAAGGCCTTTCTGGTTGCTCTGTCAGTGCTGGAGTCCATTATGCCTCTCTGGGCACATAATCAGAAAATTCCGGGTAGGGAGGAGCAGAGGTGGCTGTGTAAACACTGGCCCCACTGAGATTTAAGCCCAGATCCCGATGGGCCACCATTGCAGACCGGGGGTCTGAGAGAGCCCTGCCCGTCACAGAACACCCAAGGACACCATCCAAGCATGATGTCTTCGCCTGGCTCCCCTCCTTCCCCACTGCCACCACCGCCCTCCTCCCCATGCAGCCTGGGCTTCGCCTCTGAATACTGAGCTTCTCCCATTGAACGGGGGCAGTAGGCTCCTCTGGACCAGGACTCATGCTGTCTGTCCGGAGGGGCCCTGAAGCAAAGGCCTTGCAGAGGCAGGCTCGGCCTAGGAACCTGAGCCCCCACCTGGGGTCAGTCGGCAAGAGGAGAGTAAAGGCTTAGGCCTGGGCAGGGGTGGGGAAGCCATTCTTATGCCAAAACGTTGCATGAATCTGCCTGTGGGCTTGGTTGCTTCAGCAACCATTGGAAAGGGGTTTTGGACCCCCAGAGCCCCTGCTCAGGCCTTCATAGTGGTAGACCCCTCGGGCTTCAAATGAAATGACCAGGCTCCAGGCTTATCCTGATTGTGTGTGTGTGTGAGTATGTGTGTGTGCTTCTGTTTGTCTGTCTTCCCAGTTCATCAGTCGTAGGCCTTGACCACTACCCGTCCTTTCGGAGACTACACGGGCACCATCTTGGGAAGAGCACACAGGCAGGAATTCCACTCAGTTCTGCACGTGTGTTGCCAGACTCTCTCCAGGAGGGAAAGTCAAAATGGGGGTGGTCAGAGAGTCCCAGTAGCTCTAAATAGGGGCTCCCCTACTGACGCCTACCTGCACCGAAATTTGCACAGGGGCAGATCTGTGGCTTGGCTGTCTGACTCAGTGAAGATTCCAGAGTCTGTGGAAGGGGAGCTAAGTTTGAGCACTGTCACACTTCAGGCTTGACACCCTGGGCGGGTCCACATCTGGTGGGTCTGCCCAGTGCTGGGGTCCTCTCCCAGCCTCGCCTGATCTCCAGGCCTTTCTCCTAATGTTTAGACAGGCAGCAAGGGGGCCCTTTCCAGGGAGTGACTGGGACCCTCACTGCCTCTGCAGGCTGGTGTCTCCCGAGGCCAGTGTCCCGCCCCAGGCCCCCCAGCCAGCTTACCCTGCCCTTCCAGCGTGATGGTGTGCCTAGGTCTCAGAAGCCAGGAGCCAGGACCTCAGCTTCCCAAGAAAAGATAGACATCCCAAGGAAAGTCAAAGGCAAGCTCCTTTCTGCCCCTGGGCAGCCCTGTTCAGCGCTTCCGTGGCTGGCCCAGCCCATGCGGGCTGACGGGCCCTCTCTGGGCAGATTCTTCTTAGATGAACCCAGGGCAAGTTTTCATCCTTCTCTGGCATCCCACGTCCCCCCCCTCAGCCCCGGCCCCGCACGGAGGCCCTCTGCAGAGCAGGGGGCTGCAGAGGGTGGCGATGGTGACCGTGGTGAGTGACCTGAGGGGAGCAGGAAATCGGGGGTGTCGTGCCCAGGAGCCCCGCAGCCACACGCCGGTACAGGAGCACAGGGAGTTCTCGGTGTCTGGCCCTGTCCCCACGGCAGCGTCACTCATCTGTCACCTCCGCGGAGTCCTCGTCCCTCCTCTCCTCCGAGTGCCCCTCCGTGCTTTCTGTGTGCTCCGTGTCTGACTGCGACGTCACCTGCCGCACCCAGTAGTCCCTGTCGCTGACGGGCTCTGGGCGGCGAGGTCTGGAGAAGGGGCTGAACCAATTCAGAGAGAAGTCCCCACCGAAGGTGTCTGAGACCGTCTTCCAGCTGCCCGTGTGCTCCCGGGGCTGCTGCTTTCGTTTCAGGCGCTCAATGGCCTGGAGGGACAATGGGAGAGAGTCAGCATGGGGTGGGACAGGCGTCCTCAAGCGCTTCCAGCCCTGGCGCGGTGGGCCCTGCGATGGGGCTGCCAGGGCGCAGGCTGAGCTGGGGCCTCGGGGCCCACAGTGGGACGCGCCGCGGAGCAGTGCAGCAAGCACAGCCCTCACAGGGAACTGACCTGTGTCCCACCCGCCCCCACGTGTCCCCTTCTCCCCTCCCAAGGGTCTGCCCAGCCTTGCTAAACAAGGCCACCTGCAGTGCAGGGGCCACCTGCTGGCTGGTCAAGGGCCCAGGAGTCACATTCCCAGGTAGGGGCTGGGCCACCCACCCGGAGGTCACTGAAAGCAGGGCCCGCCCTCAGTATCCTGGGCCTCTCCCCCGCAGCGGGTGCAGCACACTTAGCACAAGGGGGTCGGGGGCAGGAGGGGGCACAGGACACAGCACATGAGGTAAGGGGGCAGACGTGTCTGCATGCAGCTGGCAGCCAGAGGGCACACGGGTTCACCGTGGAGAGGCGAGGGCTGGTCTGGTCATGCAGCTGGCACGCCCGTGTCCTCTCCCAAGCGGCCCACTCACCTGCTTCTGGGTGTTGGCTGCAACTTAGCCGACAGGCCACAGAATAAGGGTGCAGGGTGGGGAGGAGGCCAAAGGAGTTACAGACATAGCCAGGTCAGCTCTCCCGCCCTTCACACC
The DNA here is from genome assembly GCA_004024925.1 of Scalopus aquaticus. Classification (NCBI taxonomy): domain Eukaryota; kingdom Metazoa; phylum Chordata; class Mammalia; order Eulipotyphla; family Talpidae; genus Scalopus; species Scalopus aquaticus. The sequence continues at coordinate 178,768 of PVIJ01000517.1, read as the reverse complement.
CTCCACAGAGGCTTTTACCCGCACTAGGCCCTCTAACTTCTCTATCTCTTCTGGAAACCAGGGGAATGTGCTGTGGGTTTATGGGTACTGCTCATTCCCATGGCTCTGTCTACCTTGGAGCCATCTCTGTGTGCCTAGTTCTGGGCTTTCTCTTGTTTTCCACAGAAGTTCCTTACATAATTGGTATAATCCTTTCTGTTACGCAGAAAGAAAAATGGAGGCGCGCACACGCAGAGATCTGACCTTCCGGGGCCAGTTCTGCGCTTGTACTCGCTTTCCCCACGTGGTCCCAGAGACTAAGCTTCCCGCTTTGGGGAAAAACTGCTGTTAAAGAGTCTGAACTCAAAGTATCTCTTACAAAGAGTAAAACAGTAACTACAGTAGGGAAACTCTGTCGATACCTTAACCAAATCAAAGTTAACAAACCAATAAGGAGACGCCGTGTGGATACAGCTTATCAACATCACCCATCGAGGGGGACACAGCACTTCAGGGGTGCTCCTGCAAGGACGCTGAGTGGAAGGACGGCACAGAAAGCCTGGCCCGCGGCCTCCCAGAGGGTCCCAGTCTGATGGAAATGTACTGGGTCCACATAGAAAAGGTGATCACACAATATTCTAGCTGTACAAATACCACCGAACCATACTTTAACATGGTTAACCTTATATTATGTGAATTTTACCTCAATCAGAAAAAGAGCATCAAATTCATGAAAGACAAAGAAAGACTGTTTGTGGATGGAAAGAGACTAAAGAGATGTGAAAAATGACGCAATGTGGATCCTGGAACAGAAAAGGCTATTCTTGGGATACAGAGAAATCTGAATAAAATACACAGATTAATCAACAGCATTGTATTTATAAATGTCCAGGTTTCTACATTTGCATAATGGTTATATAAAAATGTTTGCAGTGGAAAGACTGAGGGGTAGTTGAAGCTCTTTGTTCTATTTTAGTCAGCTTTTAGCAAGCCTGAATTTATTTCACAAAAAGTTAAAAAAGTAATCTGAGACACAAAGATAGATGAATACAATCTTGAGCACTGGGTTATAATAACAAAAAGTTGGAAAAGATCAAAATGTCCAGTGATGATGGCTGTGTGAAGCAGTGATTAAAACTGGCACTAATGCCGCCCCACACGACAGCACCCTGGAACCTGTGGTGAGAATTTAGAGGAGTTGTATTTATTTCTGTAGACTTCGCACACATTCCAAACTTTCCAATGAGTAGGTGTTACTGTTTTATAATCAGAAAAGTGCTGTTTTAGAAAGTGGACCTTGAAGGCACAAGTTTGAGGGACCCCTTGTGGGTCACAAGCACGGGATGCTCAGATCAACCCTTCAATAGGCCTCCCCACTTAGCAGGGGGCTGACTTTGGGGATTCTGCATGCCTTCCCCGGTGATTAACCTGGGCTACAGGGGGGACAGAGGGGACACCCAGAGGTGACAAAGAGCTGGACCCACACTGAGTGTGGGGCCTCACTAGCAGCCTGAGCAGAGGCGGTGTTAGCGCTGACCCCGAGCAGGCAGAGCAGCAGAGGTTCAAAGAGCTCACGGTCGTGGTCAAAGCTTGTCCTGGTCACACATGAGCACCGGGACTAGGACTTTTCTCTGCCCAGTGTGATTCAGTTCTACCACAGGCCCCAGTGTGCTGCGCTGGTCTCGCGGGCAGAGAAAAGCCCCAGGAGAAACAAAGAGCCCACGGTCGTACTTCCCAGCCTGGTGGCACTTCGCAGACCAGCGTTCACGGGCTACACTCAACTTCCTCTGTAACTCGTCAAAGCCTTCCAGGCAGAGCCTGTCCTGTCCGCCAGAGGCAGCTCCTCAGCAGTGAAGTGGACAAAGAGTGTCCACTTTGACTCAGGAAAAAATACAGCAAATGCATCTGCGCATCAGAAAGGCCCAAGACTCTGGACTCTCCAGCTCAGGAGTCCGTGGGGTTTCTTTCTCCTGGTGGAACTCAATTTTGAGTTTTGTGGGATTTAAGCTGTCCCCAGGCAACGACCTTAAACTGGAGGTTAGCAGAAGCGGCAGTAACACCCTCGTTAGGCCCAAGTACACAAGAATGGCTGATTCCTGGTGAGGAGGCCCCGGCCTAAACCAGCTCCTCTTACAGCACGGGTGTGACTTGGGCCTTTTGGGCCTCATTTACTGGGTGACACGTGAGCTATGACTTGTAGACAAACCACCAGTGCCCCACCGTGGATGTCCTTAAGTTCCTGAGGGAGGCAGAGACGCAAGTGTGTGGTCCACACACGGCCGGTCACCCCCTGCTTCCTGTGTCGTCAGATGATGCGAGTCAGAGAGGCTAAGAGGCCTTCTCCGAGGTGGGCAGATGACATGGGCTCTCTTCTCAGTGTTTTCACATCTTTAATTTGCAACCCACGATAGTAAATCCTGTGCGCACGTACTCAACATAGTTTCATGAAGCAATACGTACCCTACAACATGTAATTTATTTTTTTATGTCTTTAAAAAATGCTGTTGCAAACCAATAAACTGATTTACCAATCGCAAACAGCTGTGACTCAGGGTTTACAAGGCACAGCTTGAAGAGTTAACATTCACCCCACCGGTGTCCGGACGCCAGACTGACATATATATTCATTATCTCATTGAACCCTCACATCACGCTCGTGAGTTAGACGTCATCCCCACTTCACAGATGAGAAGACAGAGGCCTAGAGACTGCTCCAGGACACACAGGAAAGAAGCAGCTGAGCAGGAACCTGAACTGAGTGCCGCTTCGCCAGATGACGTCACTCCAGCTACCGAGGTTCAGGATTTTTTTTTATCCCTGTCAGAGTATGTGCTTCCCCTTCTCCCGGGTTTTGCAAATGCTACTCGGCCATGCTTTTCACAACTCCTTGGCTCGTCCTCATCAGCTCCTGTGCGCGAGGATGGAGGGGCGCCGGAGGCTACTTGGCTGTGCCGGGTGACCACACGCTCGAGTCACTGATGAGCTTTTCTGATGGGAGACAGTGGGGTCATGAAGCCTTCAGCTTAGACGAGTAGACCTGTCAGGTGCTTGTTTCCGTTTTACTGTCAATGCTTGGTCTTCTCGGAGGCTAGTCTCAGGTTGACTATATATTAGGGGGTGTAGGGTAAATGAGATGGTCAGGCTTTTGCACCTTTGGCCTCTGCGGCTGTCCCCTGCAGCCTTGAATGCAGGAGGCACGTGGGCGCGTGGGCTCGGGTACGCATGCCTGATGGTGGACACCTGGAGTATGCTGTGGGCATGCGTGAGTGGGCGCACCTGAGTCAAGAGACTGAGGCTATAAGGCAGCGTCACAGAGGACGCGTGCGGCGATGAGAACACGAGAGGACACCGGAGAGGGTAAAGATTCGCCAGGGGCTGGGAGACCTGTCAGCCCTCCAGCCCCCCGCCTGCCCTGCACCTGGTGACCTCACTACAAATGGTGTAGAAAGATCAAAAGGCAGAAGAAGCCACTGAGGCTTCTGGACTCTCCTTTGTCCATCCGCCCGGATCATAGCGCTCCTGCCCTGCGCTGGCTTCACAAGAGGATACAAGAAGCAGGCAGATGGGGACGAGGCTCACAGACAGAAACTGCTCCCTCGGCCACCACCCTCCGCGGGAGCAGCCCGGCTCCGAGCCTCCCTTCCCTCCTGGGGAAACGAGCTGGAAAGATGAGACGTGCAGAAGGACCGTGGGACACACTAATAATTTGGCTCCTTCATTCACTTGCTGTGAGGCCGCATGTAGGTAAGTGAGTTGCTCAGGCTTTTTACGCCACTAGTCACTGTGGCTGTCCCCTGCGGCCTTGGTCTGTTGATGCGGAAGGTGCTTGGGAGTGTGGGCCTGGGTGCACGTGGACACCTGGAGTATGGGTGTGGGCAAGCAAAAGTGCACACCTGAGCCTAGAGGTCAGGTACACAGGGCGACGTCACTCAGAGGCAGAGGATGGCGGTGTGACTAGAGGAGGCGAGACTACAGAGAAGGCCCGAGAGCCCCGAGAGAAAGTGAGATTTGCTGGGGGCTGGGGGACTTGGCCGCTGCCAGCCCCCCGGCCCCCCGCCTTGCCAACCTACAGGCTTGCCATACACTGCAGTTATGGGGAAGGGGGTGCACAGTCGGTACACCCCATCCGGTACCACCCGGGGCCTGGCAGCACGCAGGACTCCAGCAGGCATCGGGGACCACCTGAAGGGTGACCCCCTCAGGCCCTAGTGGATTCTCAAACTCACAGTAGTGTCTCAGAATCACCTGTGAAAATGCAGATTGCTGGGCCCCACCCACCCTGAGAGTTTGAGTTATCTGGGGTAGGCCCGAGAAAGTATTCTTTTTTTAAATTTAGTTTTAATTGAGGCGGTATTACGATACTCCCAGAAGGTGCTGCCACTGCAGTGAACCCAGCACCAAATCACCGTGGTCCACTGTGCTTCCTTCCTCCTTTGTCCCTGCCCTCTCACTACCCTCCCCGATCTGGATCTCTGGATGCCGCAGTTCTAGAGTCAACGAGAAAGTGCATTTCTCATGATCCCTGTCATTGCTGCGGGTCTGATCACACCGAGCCCATCACCAGCAAGATCCTAGTCTAGCAAACCTCCCTCTTCACATCTGATACTAAGCTCCCCCTTCTAGATTGAGACCCTTCACCCCGGGAGCAGCTCACCCCCTAGGCAGATGCTCCACAAGCCACAGCATGAGACAAACTTAAAACCCACTAGCCCAGCTGGCAGAGCCCGACACAGCCTCTTGGGGACTGGGATTTCTGCGTGATGCCAACCTCGGGAGGGGGTTTCATACACATTTGCTAATTTACCTCATCCGAAAGCTTTCTGCATCGGGAAGGTGGAGTTAAGTTTCTAAGAGCCTCGCCAGAATGAGCTAAAGCTGGTAATTCAAGGTGTCTCACTTTGAGTTCTTCCAGGGAGAAAGTATTCCAGAGATAAAATTGTACGACAAAAAGGAGATGGTAGCAAGTGTACGTCTAACCAAGTTCACTGTGTGTGTGTGTTGAGGCCATGCAAACAGGCAGAGATTTATTTGGGCCTCCCTTGGCAGGCTCAGTCAGGTGTCTTAGAACACAAACCCGACACTGACGGGCAGGCAGGAGTTACTTAGGCCACCTCGCCGGGTCGCCATCCTTCTTACTGCTGCCTCCAGGCCTGCGTGCCGAGGCTGTGGTGCTTCTGGTCGTTGCCCATGTGTGCAGAACTCCTGAGCCCAAGCAAAGCGCCGTTGTGTCAAGATGTCCTTTCTCTGAGGTATCTGGGAACATGGAGGTGAGCTCAGGGGTGCCGGTTTCGTCCCATGTGGACACCAGGCTGGGGCCAATCGCTGTGGTGCCAGGGACAGCCACTGTCTTAGTCATGGTGCTCTCGGCACACTGCTGTCCATCTTAATGAAAGTGCAACAGGAAAAACACAGGCCACCTTGGAATTTCCTGTCTTCCCAGTGTCTTTCACTGTGGCCCGAGGGCTGGACGATATTTATTCTTTCAGCTGAAGGGCTCATAAAAGCCCAGAGGCACAATCACACAGAATGTGGGGAAGAGAAGTGTAGTGTGCTCAGTTTTCAACAACTGTTTCTATTTTCAGGGCGCCACAAAAAATTCAATACATCCTTAGCATTATTTTAGTATATTCCCTAACACTTCCATGGGGAAAAGAATCAACTTGGGTACCTTGAAGAAAAGCTCTTAAAGATCAGGAATTTTGAGGGCATCAAAAAGATTTTGAACATTTTCCCTCTGCTAGCAGGAAGACCAGAGCCATTAGTTACTTTCTTATTTACAGGTGTACTGTAAAAAATGGAAAAAGTATTGTGGGAAACACATGCCACGGGTTTAAAAAAGCACTAAAACAAACTTTACACCTCAGCCCTCACTATAACATAAATAAGCATAATAGAGGTCAAAATTAATTTAGCAAAGATGGCAGAGCTCTTTGGTTAAACATGGAGGCTGATGGGGAGCCCCTCACGGCAACACCCCAGAGCTGTCTGTGGAGATTTGCAGTGATTTCCTTTGGCTTGATGTCTTCTGCTGGGTGGACAGAGGAAAACGGGTTTCTTCCCTATGCCCGATCCCAGGAGCAAACTGCACAGACTCGGTGGCTTGTTCTGTGGTGACTAAGGGCCCATCAGCATGAAGGAGGGGACTGAGGCTGCAGAAAGCCAAAGGGCCAAAGGAGAGCAGGGTGGTGGGGCCAGCTTGTTCAAAAGCAGGACCATAAATGTCCTTTAAAAGTGACAGAACAAACGCTCACTCAGGAGAGGGAGCATAAACACATCTTTTAAAAGGAATGAAACAACACCCAACAGAACAGACCCAAGTCGGCTGGTGACTCCGCTCTCCACGCAGGGTAATACTGTGAGGGAGCAGAGCTCGATCAGAACAGGTTTTGGAAAAGTTTTATTGCATTTTGTTTCCATGTGGAAGCACTGACAGAATTGAAAAGAGGCAGCATGTTCCACTTGTCTGAAAACTCACATGGCTAGATTAACTTTCTCCCTATCAAGGACTGAATTTTATAAACCTTATTTATCCCCCACCCCACCCCAAGCAAAAGCTATAAAAGGTGGTCTGTGGCGATCGCGTGAGAAAAGCCAAACCCACGTAAGATTTCAGACAGTCAGTGTCAGCGTTCGGGTTTCGGGGGGCAGCCCTGCCAGCTCGCCGCCCCCCATCCTCAAGCCTTCCTCCTTCAAATGCGAAGACGAGGAGGAGCCTCCAGGTGGAAAGGCGACTGGGGCTTAGGCGCATCTGCTGATGGCAGAGAACACGATGGCCACCTACCAGCTTTAAGAAGTTTGGGGGCTGGAATGGCCCCCTGCCATCGTGGTCGCCCCACGTCAGGACAGCCATCTCCCAGGTCAAAATACAAATGGGACACAGCTACGTGCACAGGTATGGGTCTAACACATCAGAAAATGAACCCACTTCAAAGATTTACAAAACAAGGAAGAAGGAGCCGAGGGCAGGAGCTGCGAGTGTGGGAGATGGTGGCTGTTTTATTCGGCGTCGACAGGCAACATCCTGTGCGGGGAGAGAGGTAGGGCGGTAAGAGTAGAACGAACAGGGAAATGTGGCTCGCCTGAAACGGAGTAATTTTTTTCTTTTGATTGTATAAGGCATTTTAAACTGGAAAAACTTCTTTCCTTCACATCTTCCAAATAATCAGAGAGAACATAATTGGTAATTCAGAATACAAATAAGACCCCTTTCATCCCTCTCCCCAACCCCCAAAAGTCCTATACACCCCAAGCCCATAAAGTACAAGGCAGGCAACTGACTTCATGAATTAGGAGGCAAACCGTGTCCACATGGAGGCTGACACTGCTGTTTCAAGGGCCCTCCTGAGGGCTCCGGCCCTGCCCCTCTCCGGGCTCAAGGGGTAAGCGTCCATCTTCCGTGAGGGCTTAAAGTCCCGGCGGGCCACCCGCCACTGCCTCCTGGGCAGGGGGAGGTCCCGGCCTCCTGTGCGTGCCCACCAGGCATCTGGACGGGTCCATCCACACCGGCGTCACGCCTCACTCAGTTAGTACAAGTGGGCACGGCCTGGAGACAGCACCCTCCACGTTAGTCATGCCAGACAGACAGCAGAGAGGAAACCAGAGGCCAGAGAAGTGATTTTAAAAAGGAAAAAGAAGAGCAGCTTCGGTCACCAAAAAATAGAAAAGGATGATCTTTTAAAAATAAAACATGGGCCCATTTTTTTTCTCTGCAATGCTCAGCCATTTTACTTGAGACATAGAAAGTTTTAGAGTAGTTGTTTTGCTTTGTTCAGTTTAGACAGTCATGAGAACGGGCCGGACGTGCTGTGATGTGGTTGTGTCTGAGTGGCAATGCTGGCAGGGTCCTTCAGACCACATACTGGTAGGGGTCTGCTTTCCCTTGGTCTGGCGTGGCAAAGGGGCTGGCCCAGCCTAGAGAGAAGGGGTGGCCAAAAACGGCTTTCATGTTCATCCATTTTGTTTTTTTAGCCCATCTTCTCTCTTCCTTTTTCAATTGTTCTATTCCCTGAAAATAAGAACAATCATATTTTCAGTCAAGCACTTTATTGCTGTGGCTTTTGGGGAGGGATGTCCACTAGCTTGCGGTGAATAAATGCTTCCTTATTAAAACCACAAAAACTACCTACATGATGCATTTTCCTTTTCTTTTTCGTATAAAAAGTGTTTCTTAGAAGAAAGCCATACCTGTTTTTGGAAGGGTGGGGGCCAGGCAGATATTTACAAGCCCTTCCAGGAAGGGAGGGAAAAACGAGCAGAATCCGCGGGCACGCAAGCCGTCACTGCCAGGGAGCCCTCTGTGAGCTAAGCGAGGGCACGCCTGTGCCTGTGCCTGTGCCTGTGCAGACTCGGTGCTCGCTGGGCCCAGAGGCGCTCGGGCTGCGCTGGGCTGTGTGGGGTGCCGTGAAGGCTTCGGAGCCAGAAGCCGCAGAGGTGGCGGGGACCTTTCCATCATGGCGGCCAACGAAGGCCAGTGATTTGTGAGAGGTTCGGAGGAAGTCTGAAGCTACTATGACCACTTTGCAGACAAAAAAAAAGGAACAAGTCAAATAACTGCCCTGGCAAGGTTAGTCTCACCAGCTAGGGAGGCCAGGAAGCACCCACTTAGCAGGGCAGGCGAGGCACACCTGCGAAGCTGGAACGGGGTGAGAGACAGGTGAGGGAGACATCACCAGAGAAGAGGAAGGAAGAAGAATTAGTTCAGGTTAAAGGAGCCGCACGGATGACCAGTCAGCCTCAGTCACGGCCAAGGTCGTCCTCATGCTCTTTCCAAGAGAAGCACGACACAGTCACCTCAGCAGTTGTTGCGGAGCCTGTACCACTCCCCGCTAAGTCTCACGAAAAATGGCGGGTGGGGAGAAAGAGGATTCCTCTCTTCCCCTTCGTCAGGCGAAGATCAGCAGGCAGGGCCCTGTCTGCCATGGTCTCCTGATGAGAAGAAGCCAGGGCAGGGCCAGGGGGGCAGCTCAGGCTTTGTCCCCGACTGGTGCCCGGGAAGGATCCGGGGTCGAGGGAAGACACCCTTTCCCACGAGCTGCAGGCCCTTTCTTCCTTCCTCCTTTCCAGTGCAAATCCCTTAGGAATGGCCTTGAGGGGAAGATCCACGAGGGCCTGTGTGGCCTGGTGACAGCCCAACAGTGAGTGGGCCTGACAGCCACCTCTGAGTTCCCTGCAGGTCTCACGCAGAGAAACTGGTCACGTTTACTGCTGGACACACAACGGCTACTGATTTTACAGAAACTCTTGCAATGATGGTATTCGTTATAAAAGAAAAAAGCTGCCGAGAGCCTTCTAAAACATCGGAAATGGCCACAGATCCACTGAGGGCGCCATCTTTCTCTTCAGGGCACGCTGATTGCCGTCTCTAGGGGAGCACTGCCTACCAATGGGCCAAGCACCCCCACAGACTTGGATGCTGTGGAGGGCTGTCGCTGAGAGCTGCCGCTGGGGACCCCGGGAAGCCAGGGTGGCTCATGACCTCATGATCTTGCTCCACACACCGGAGCTAAGTGCTTCCCTTCTTCCTAGGGCTCCTTATCTGAATCCCAAAGTCAAAGATGAATTGCTCTTTGTTAAGCCACAGACTGACCCTTTTTAGGCTTTTGGACACACTAGGAAGGCTGGGACGTGGCAGCAGTGGCACCAGGGCAGTGGATTCCACTCGGACCAGCAGTAACTTCGGAGCTCCCGGGAGCAGCTGAGGGAAGGGGTGAGTGGGTGTGGGGATGGGAGGAGGCAGTGAATGAGTTCCAGAGCGGGGCCCGGTGGAGATCACCTAGAGACCGGGTTAGAGCTTGTTGCACACTGCTCCAGGGTTCTCAAACTCACCCTCAGGACTGAGTCATGACGTCACCTCTGGGAAGCTAACCCTGTCTGTGCAGCCTGGGTTAGGGCGCCCTTTGTCCACCACCCTGTCTCCAGAACAGTGGCTCCCGGAGAGGAGAGGTGTCCCAGAGTCGAGCGCAGGGCCTGTCAGAGCGCAGCGTACAAGACAGAAGCACCATGACGGGATGGAAGGACCTGTGGCCAAAGACCTTTCACCAAAACTGTTGGGCCCGTTCCTGGTGGGACCTGCTGTGCTGGCCCCAAGGGGGTGGGGTTCGGGGTGTGTGTGTGAAGACCCAGGGTCACTGCGAAAGGAGAGTGTCCTGCAAAGCCAGGGCCTGGCCACTGAGCTTGCAGATTTGACCTGTGAAACGTCCCCGAGCTGAGGGGGTGCAGGCGCCACTCACCGTTTCGTCCGTGCAGATGGAGTGCACCTGGGTCCCAAACATCACTGACGTGAAGATGAGGAAGAGCAGCCCTTCAAAGCACAGCAGGATGAGCAGGATCACGGTGGTGGGCGGCGAGAAGGAGCTGCACTCTGAAAGAGAAGGCGCTCATGGGGTTCAGGGCTGCCACGCACTGCCCACCACCCAGTGCCCCCACAGCTCCCACTCTGCCTCCTGCCCTGCAGGGCTTTCATTCTCCTGGGTGCCACACGTCTCTGGCCTCCAGGCCTCAGGGAGAACCATCTTGCCCACACCTGGCTGTACCCGTGCTCCCTCACGGAAGACCTTCTCCACAGGCCTGGTGTCTGCTGGGCTTCCCTCTTTAACATGCGTCATTCCTTGCTCCTCAGTAGCATAGGAACTGGGAGCCTCGGGTCTCCTCCGTCGAGAATCTTAACCAAAGGCAATAAAGAGAACACAAGGAGGATCCCAGGCCTGGAATCACCTACACACGGCTGGAAAACTGCTCCAGAGACCGAGGCTTCCTTAGCTGTGTGAGGTTGGGAACACAACCTCTGTGAGCCCCAGCTGCCGTCATTTGCAAAGCGGGGAGAATGTCTCCTACCTTGCAGGCTTATTAAAAGGTCAAAATAAGAGACTGCTCAGAAAGTCCTGTATGCCATATGCTTTCCTCTTAGTGGGCACTAATAAAATGGCCCTGCCAGGGCCTCCCCGGTGGCGCAGTGGTTAAGTGCTGCGCTGTGGAGCTGTCGGCAGCGGCGACGCGAGTTCGACGCCCGGCCGGGGAGAATCCCACATGGTGCGGCAGACCTCTCCTGCCTCGCCCGCTGTTCCCCTCAGCAGTGTATTTCTGATCTGCCTGTTCTGCTCCCCGCTCCGTCTCTGGTGAACCCTCTTGCCGCCCCACACCTCTGGCCTGTACCCCAGCTTGTATGTATAAATAAAAAAAAAAAATAAATCTTTAAAAAAAAAAAAAAAGGCCCTGCCAGCTCTGCACCAAAGCCAGACACATTTCAGAGATGGTCTGTATGACCATCTCTGCCCAGTGTGCTCACCTGATGACAGCCCGCCCAGTGGTGTTTGTGATAAAATGTCCAGTTGGACTACTCTACAGTGAGCAAGGCCACGGCATCTGTAGTTGAACTGGGTCCTCAGGGCCCGGCAGAATGTATGTGCTTATAGAACACTCGCCAAGTGATCAGGAACTTGCTAGGGGCCCACTCAGCTACACAGAATGGAATAATCTGTAGAAACCCCCTCATCCCACCCTCTGCCCTGCTCCCACTATCGACTAGCTGGGCCTTCCTCTCATTGTCTTCTGCCAAAGCTCTGGTGTCAGAAAAACAGCGACATGGTGCAATGGGTTCAAATGTGAAACACCCCCCACCCTCAGTCCCTCTGCTGAAGCACAAACACCCAGTGCCGTGTTATTTGGAGATGGGGCCTTTGAGAGGTGGTGAGTTGGAAAGGCCGTGAGGGTGGGTGCTCCTGTGGGACGAGCTGGCTGATACACATGGCTTCTCTTCCCATAGCTGGGGTCAAGCCACGCAGAGGAGGGGGCAGGGCAGAAGAGTAGAAGGGAAAGTTGCAAATGGAACACAGGCAGGGAAGACCTCTCCATATTGGCTGGGAACTAAAGAGACTGTTGTACACAGCTGGATGAGTTCTTGCGGGAAATAACCGCGAGAAAATGCCTAAGAAGTTAGAAGGCACAGAAGGGCAACACTTCTAAAAGATGATGAAATGAAAGTGTGAGATCCAGAAGGTGGCCCCTCAATTACTTTAGTACCTATTTAAATTTTTTTTTCAAATTTCTTAAAAATTAATTTTTTCGGCATCTAGTTTTCTCTCAGGATTTATGCAATGTTCTGGAGTTCCTTCAGCATTTGTACATTTAAATGGGATGGTCCTAAAGCAGGAGAATTTGTTTATATAATCCCAATATAACTTGCTGATTAAGTAGCTAAAAAACAACCACAAAAATTAAATCACAGCAACCTCTACCCCAGCCATAAGATATTGGAATGTGATAACCTTTGATTAAGAGGCTCTCTTGACTGAAGTTCTCGCTCCCCGCAGGGCGCCCTGCCCGGGAAGCGCCTCCTTGCGGGGGGCACGCTCCGCCCAGAGGGGCTGCCCAGCTCACTACTGTACCTGGGGGGCTGACTGAAGAGGTGGCTTTTTTCAGGAAGAGTTACGGCTTCCTGCTGTTTCTGCCCTGCTCAGTCCATATGCGTTCAGGAAATCAAGTGAGGTGGACCCCTGGTACCACGACGGAAACACAGAGCCCACCCCCATCCCCAGAGCAAGGAGGGAGGCCTGGCTCTTACTCACTTGTCCAGTCTTCTTCAAAGCAATGCAGGAAGTGGAATCCCACCATGATGAGGGCGTGCAAGGAAATGAGAGCTATGTACATCTGAAACAGGAAAGCAGTGCAGACGCCACTGTGGTGAGAACCTTCCGAACACGCAGGCTCCCGAGACCTGACGCTCGGAACCTCCCACTCAAGCACTTAGGCTGAGGGTGGGCCAGGGCGGGAGGCCAGAGGCATCTCGTGATTGCCCCCAGAAGTCCCCCGTCTACAGTCCTGGGTCTGATCTGAACAATCATTCACTGGGGGGGTGTGGGACAAGAACAGAAACAGGTGCCCGTCACCAGGTGTGACCTGGGCTCCGTGTGGGCTGGGCTGCCCTCCCCGCCAAGCACCCCAGACCTGTTGCTTCATCACACTTTGAGAAGTCAGGGTGCTGACTGCCCAGGGCCCTTCCAGCCCTTCTACTAAATCCACCCATCTTCCTGCAGCCCAGGGCGGGCTCGCAGTCCTCACCAAACCGCCTGCAGATGGGAGCCGGAACACAGCCCCCGTACAGCTGGTCAACCTGAGTGCATTTCTAAGGGCTCAGGTGAAGGGCTGGGGAGCAGGTGCTTGCTGGGCCCAGGAGAGCCGCGGCAGAGGCAGAGGTCTGCATGGCAGGCAGTACTCTGAACAGCAGCAAGTGTGCTGAGGATTCCTGAAGGAACAAAGTACCCCGACGCTTCCCAGAGGGGCAGGCCAGGGAGGTGACTTACTGTAAACAGGACGAAGTACTTCTGGTTGTTCTCGCCGACACAGTTATTGACCCAGGGGCAGTGGTGGTCCATCTTCCGGATGCACCGCTTGCACACACTGCAAGAGCCAACGAGGCAGAATTTAGGGGTGTCCTCACAATGGCTCGTTGGCCCTTGGGGACACAAGCCGGGCCCCAGGCCACTCCTCCAGCACCGCCCAGCATGTTGCTGGGTGTGTGTGGCAAGGGGCCTGGAAGGCAGGGTCTGGGGCCCAGGGTCACGGATGGGAGCAGCAGTTACCTCCAAACCTCTGGATTAAGGGAAATAGGGTGGAACAGACATGGCTGAGAAAGAGGCTGCTCTCCTGAGGTGACGAGCTGAGAATTTGGTTTATTGAGAGGATAGAATAAAGTCATCTCAAAAACTTGACAGGATGAGATGGGATAGAGAAAACAGCTGCTCCTTTTTTCCCCAAAGACCAAAAATCTGGGATGGGGAGGAACTTCCTGCCAAAGCACTGCCTTGTACTATCAGAGAGGGTAGGCTGAGAGCAACGTACTAGAAGAGTTCAGAGCAGGGTCAAGTGCAGGAAGGTCCCTCTAAGAATTTTTTTGCCCTAAGTATCCAGTTAGTTGAAAAAAAGCAGAAAAGTCAGTAGAGTTCAAATATTTGACTATAATGTTGATCAGATGACTGCACAAATTTGCAAATTATTAACTTGCTCTGGGTCGCATTTGGACGGAGGCTGTTTCAAGTGTATCAGAGCAAGCACCCTCCACGCTCCTTTTCGAACCATACAAAGCGGTGACATGAAACAAGCGCAAGGCTCATGGGGGCTTGAAAGCGGCTGTTTCCCAGTGCTCCAGTCCGGAAAGACTCCTGTGTCAGTACCCGGGCTCATCAAAACCTGCTCCACTGTTCATTCATCATAATAGGCTGCCTCCCTAACACTGATTTTGGGGGCATCATTTGTTCAAAACAGTCTGAAATACTCTTACGTATGAGTTTGGAAATAATACAATTATATTTATTTTTAAAGTTTCTCAGTTTGTACCAGCTTCCTTTCCACTGCTTCCACAGCTAACTTTCTTCAGGTGGCCCCTGGTGGAAGGGCGGGCTCGGGGTCCCGCCTGCAGGAGCGGAGTCATGCTCACGGGCTGGCGCTCGCTGAGTTCTGGTCGCTCACAGGGCAGGGGAGGTGCAGGAGGAGGTCTTCCTGGTGTGGGGGTGAGCTGTCCCCCGGCTCCAGGCTGAGAAGCTGTTTGAGGGCAGAGCCCTGGGTGTGCGGAGCTTCCTTAGACTGGCTAACCGCCAAGTGTCAGGCTTCCCACCCACAGGAAGTAAGTGTTGTTACCGGACTGAGTGAGAACAGAGATGGGGCCTGCCTTGGGTGAGTGGTCAAGTCGTACAGGCTTCTACCCTTGCTCTTCTCCACAACTTCGGAGGGCCTCACTGACACAATATTGGGGATGGACATGGTCTGAGAGATGCTGACCCAGCCCCAGAATCTCCCTGGTGATTGGAAGGGCAGGGCAAGGAAGGGAGGCCTAAGGAGACATGGAGGGAAACAAAGTCAGGAACCAGCAACTCTATTACCTTCTGTCTCTCTCTCTGTTGCCAATTTAAAAAGTATGCATGGGTACATAATAGGTATTTTAATTGACAAAGTTTGTTCCCAGTATAGAATTTTAAAGATACAGACAAATAGAGTAAACTGCTTTCTGTGTCCTGGGCCTCAGTCACCAGGCCCACATTCCCTCCACAGAGCCATCACCCCTGTACCCCATTGCTTACATGTCCTTCCCCAAGATCTGGGGTTTCTTAATCCCCTTCCTGTCAGGGGATCAAACTCTTGAGGGTAACCACCTCCCTGCTCCAGGTTCTTGAGCAGTTTCTCTTCCCGCCGCTCTGATTTCTAACAGGGTTTCAAGTGCATGCTCTCAGGAGGTGTTTGCTTAGCAGCAGAGAGGCACCAAGTGGCCAGCCAGCCTCTGAAAGCTGCCCGAGAGTTTAACTAAGCCCTCATGGCAAATCTGGCCTTTGCTCTCCTCCTAACCTCTCTGAAGAGACCAGGCGTGAGCCCCAGAAGCTGGTTTCGCAGTGGCAGTCTTACTGGGCAGCTAAATGAGAAAAATACTGATCCTCAGGGAGCAGGGAAAAGTGAGCACAGCGAGTCCACGAATAAGGTCATTGTGTTCAAGGCTGCTCTGTTTTTATGTTGATGGGAGAAAGCAATCCCGGCCAATGTGGAGTGAAATGACGTTATTTCAGAACCTGCTTTTGTTATCCATTGGTTTTGCTTAAAACCACAGTTTCTAAGAGCCTATCAACAGTGTTAAGTGAGGGCTCACTGAATAGCCCACTGAGAACTGCAAAGGTTAGTCCAGAGTTCTGGCCTCTGAGTTTCCTGCAAAGACATGAAGTCTCACGATGGTACCTCTCCCTTTGGAGAAGTTGAGGGGCTCCTGTGGGGTGGAGCACAAGCCAGCTCCCGGGCCTGCGCGGTGCTGGGGTCGGGGTGTCCATCCGCGCACAAGGCTGGATTCACTGCTCAGATGCTGAACGGCTCTGGGCCAGGTCTGAGTGGGTCAGGGAAGCTCGCCCCAGGCCCAGGGGGTGACTACACCCTACCCGTTTCACATCGGGCATTATTCCTCAGGAGCACGAGAAAAGCTTCCCTCCACAATCCAGACACCCCGCTGGGAAGGCAGTCCCCCAGAGGCAGGCCTCTTCCCAGCCTCCCATGGCACAGTGAGCGGGGGCAGCGGTCTCCCCCACCCCAGATGCAGCAGGGGCACAAGCACAGGGCAAGGCAGCCTCCCAGGCCCTCGCTTTCGGGTGCGCAGGCACTGAGAACATGGCGGCAGGTCAGAGACGTGCAAAAGCTGTCACCAGAAAGGCCAAATGTCTTAAATGGAGGTATTTTTAGTGTCCCTGCTTCAAGGTTTCCTGGATGTCTTCTGTGTTTCTTTCTTTTTAAAATCAAAAAGTGTTTTTCCTTTTCTGAGGCTCAGTCTATGTTACAGGTCCCCATCCTTGTTTAAGAACCGAATACACAAGGCCGCACCTTGGCTGCCCACTTTAGCGTAAGTGGCCCCCCACAGCATTTCTCCATGCTGTCATGGTCCATGAACAGGAGATTCAATGCCAGGAGAGCAGCCTGGGGTTCCAAGTGCTTCTCCTGGGAAGGAAGACCCACCCACATACCACATGACTGGAAGGAACAACTACAGGCTCAAGGTCGGGGAGCATTTCTGGCGCCCACCAGAGCTCAGAGAATAGAGCTAGTTTTCAATTCCATGGACTCTACTGGGAGGGGAGGAACTGGGACAAGCACGTGTGCACGCACGTACCAAGACTGCGATCATCTTTCTCTAACAGGGCACAGGCCTCTTGACTCAATCTGTCATAAACCTCTTCTGGAGGGTGCAGGGGACTCTGCTGATCCAAAGTGTGAGAACCCAGCTGACTTAGGCTACCACGAGCCACCACAAAGAAGCGGCTGTCAGCACAGATTTCCTGAGGCAGGAACAGGCTACAACAGGCAGGCTCACTTGAGTTCATCTGAATCAGCAGCTCTTGTTGTGCTCAAGCCGATTTGTTTACTAGCACTCAAGAATCTCTCCCTCAGATCATCCTGAGGAGAGAGGCAAGGAGGAGGCGGGAAGGAAAATGCCAGGCGGTGGAGGCATTTCGAGGGCTCAGGGAGGAAAGAGAAAAGAACCACAGTGGTCACCAGAAAGTTCTTTTCCAAAACAGTTCCCACTTCCCCCTTTCTGGGTCAGCCTGTGTAAACCCAGCGCATCCCCAGGCTCACATTTGCTCTGTTAACAAATAGCTTCCTCCTGTCAAGCTTGGTGACTCACAGAGTTATTCATATTTAATCGTCGCAAGTTAGGGGGGAGCAACCTTTTCTACAGAAGAGAAAGCTTAGGCTGAGATGTGGCACCAGACGCAAGGTCCACAGTGTGGAGGTGTGGAGGTGACAGTGATGATTTCCAACAGTGACCTCTCCAAATTCAAGTCCGTAGCCTGCTCCACACACCGGGTTGCCTTGAAGAACCACATAAGCAAGTTGGGCCTTTTCGTCTGAGTGTTTAGAAAACAGCTGGCTGCCTGTGCCTTAGGGGAGCAGGAAAGGCAAGACAGATGCCTCCATACAGACAGGGAGCAAGCTCAAGTCAGCTTCTAGCACAGATCTCAGAAGCAAGCTGACCCAGAGACAGAAAACTCACAGGAGATAGCAGTTACCACAGGACCCCGCCAAGCTCCTTAGTCCTCACCTTCAAGAGGTGGCCACTTACTGGGGAGGCTTCCACGTCTCTCCCTCTCAGATAGGCAGAAAAACATGATACAATTACAGTAAGTTACAGTAAGTTACTGGAGCTCTAGACTGGGACCCAACTGTGTCCCTTATAGTCAACAGCAGTGACCTTGGAGCCATCACATAACCCCCTTTGAGCCTTACTTCCTTATCAAAGGAGATCCCACCTATCTCCGGGGTGACTCTGAGGACAAACGATGACTGATGACGATAGGGCAGGCTGAGGTGCCAGGGCCATATAAGGAGCTGACTGTGGGCTCCGAATGCTGGAGACTGGCTGCTGTCTTCCAAGAGGTGGGCATCGACGCCCACAAAGAAACGCCCTCTTTGAGCTGCTCAGATCTCTCACAAGACCCAGGGTCCCCGCAGCCTCAGACTGACAAGGATGACCTCCGACACTGGAAGCCAGTCCGTTCCTCCCCCCCTCCCTGCCCCAAACACACCCCAGTCTGAAAAAGGTCACAGATGACATAGACTTTAGCTTTTAAATGTACCTAGCATTTAAAGTGTGCTTATAATGACAAAATGCAATTTTTAGCTAGATGTCTTCTTGTGAAGATGACTCAAAACCACAAAGAAATCTGAAAACCAAAAGGGAAAAATCTCTCCAGATAAGATGGGGAAATGACTCTTTGAATTCTATAGTTGTCACCACCTCTAGAAGTTTTGTTTTAAATAACAAAGACAGCCCCTTCACTACTCTCTACAACTCAAGTGAACAGGGCCCAGCTCCTATATAGTCACGAGCTGGGCGTTCACGGAGGATGTTCTGAGGCTGCCTGGGTGCCCTTCCTCAAGTCACCAAGCTGTGCGGCAGGGAGAGCAGACGTCCTCTCAGGTTTAAAGACATGAGACAAAGACGGAGACAGTCGAGGGCCTGCACAGGGGCGCAGCCAGGTCTGGGGACAGAGCAAGTCCAAGCTGCCCTTCCCAGTCTAGCAAACTCATGAGAGGGGGAGGGGATGCGGAGCTCGCGAGTGTGCGCGTCTGGGCAGGCGCGGGCGTACCTGCAGTGGTGCGCTCGGTCGGGCTTGATGCTGCAGCATTTGGGACACTTGTACACCACCTGCCCGGGCTTCAGCTGTAAACTCTCAATGAATTCCTTAGTGGCATTTCCTTTGGGCACCGCCCCCTGTAACAAAGAGGAAAGGTGTCAGCGTTGGGCGGGGCTCCCTCCCATCTAACATTCCACAGGGGGGACGGTCATTTGAAAGCGCCAACTACATACACATGGACTGGACATTTTCATCCCAACAAGAGGACATGTTCAGAATTATGCCAACACTGACGGATATTTACTGACAAAGAACTTTCCTGAGGAAATGCTACTAAACTAATCCCTTTAGTTACATTGTTGCTGGCAACTTCCTATTTTCATTTTACTGAAGTTGCTTTCATTGAGTCCATTCTTTCCTGTGGAAACAGTACAGTGAGATTCGACTCACCCATTCCTTTCTGGTCTACACTGAATTTCCTGGTATTAGCCATAGTCTTTGAGAGGGCAAAATATCTAGCAGTCTGGTATTCCCAGGTCAAAATTTGCAACTCTAAATTTAATTGGTTTGGTTTCAAATGGAATCAGTCTGAGTTTAGTTCTTAGGGAGGCCTCTAGCCACCATGAGCCAAGGCCCTCACACGTGGCTCTTGCTCTCTGACCAGAAGCGCCTTCTGATTTGCTATTCCATCCTCTTAGGGTGCTTGTGACTACTTTGCTGTCCGAGCTGTCCACGCTTTTAGTGGAAACAGCAGGAGGGCTAAAACACCAGTGTTAGCTTAGGCCATGCGCCTCGACAAACAGAAAACAGGTGACGCCCACGCCAAAGGAGGGGCTCAATAGCCAACCTTCACCAGGTGCCTGCTTGGCGCTCAGCCTGGGCACCCGCATTCCTTGCTATGGATCTGAGAATCAAACAAGGCCTCTGCCTCCAGGAGGCTTCTGGTTTTTCGGCAGCTGACATCAATCCTAGAAGAGCATTCTAGAATTCTAGTTTGGCACAGAGAAGCAGCAGCCAACTGACCAAGGACTCAGAGTTTAGGAAAGGTGGTTTAAGGGCTGCCCTGAGGAATAGTGCAGAAGGTTGCCAGGCAAACCTTGGGGGAAAAGGAACTCTACCCTGGAAGGGGCATACTGGAGACAGAGAGATGAGAGTAAGCACTGCTTATTGGGGGACAGTGGGAATATCAGTGTGGCTGAGCCCAAGGTGGGCAGGATCAGCAGAGGCAGGCGTGGTGGGCTGGGCAGCCTGAGCAGGGTGTTTCATGCCAGACCTTAAGGCCTGGGTGGGGTTTCCCTTTCTAGGCAGCCCAGAACCATCTGACAACACTGGTACTTCAGAATGAGAACCCAGATGCTGTGTGGATCTGATAAGAGAGATTAAAATCCTCGAGACCGGTCAGGAGGTTACTGTTGATGGCCCAGTAAGAAAGAACTGAACTGTGAGGATGGAGGAGAGTGGAGAGGAAATCCAGAGGTCTAAACAAGGTGTAGGGAACGAAGTTAACATTGTGACAGTGGAGGGGGTGAAGAAGAGAGGGGAGGCGATAAGTAAAAATAAGGCTTCAATTCCTAGCAGTCAGTAAGTGGTGGCGCCCTTGACCATTGGGAGAACACAACACAAGCAAGTTCTCGGGAAGAGCTGACCAGCTGCACTTAGCAAATGCTGTGTCTGAAGTGCCTGGGGAATGCCCAGGGGGCGGTGGAGCTCTGGGCCTAAGGAGCAGGAGAGAAGAGCAGTCAGCAGCATCGTGTGAGGGCTAAGCGGCTGGCTCCGAGCCTGCTGGCCCTGCTTTAAGTCTGAGCTCTGTGTCTGCACGTGGTGTGCAGGTGAAAGCCTGGCCTCTCCGTGCCTTGGTCCCCTAACAGGTGAGCCAGGACCCATCTTACCTAACTCCTAGTGTTACTGTTAGGGTTAAAAACTAGACATAGACAGGATAACCTGTGGAGGTGAGGGTTGCCACAAAGTGCTCAGTATGAGGCACTGCAGTGGACTGAATGTTTCTCCCTCAAATTCATATGTTGAAATCCCCAGGAGGTCCCACATGAAAGGTCTACAAGAGGAAGGTGCTCTCATTTGGTATTTTGCTCTTCTAGACTGACTCAGAGACGTCATTTAACACTGTCTTTCTAAGAGCTGGACCCTTTGGAGTGACTGCATTTGCAGAAACCTCCTAGAACTCTCCTGCCCACCCAGGCAAGACCCCACCTGCCCAGCCATCTGTGCTCATCCCTCAGAGCCAATAGCTGCTGGGCCAGCCCCTCAGACTGCGGAGTGGGTGACACAGGCATTAGGCAGTCTCTGCCTCAGGTCTCTTATTCCCCCTTTTAAAAAAGAATATGCTCTTCTAGCTTATCTCCACAGATTTCAGAATTTCCTGTTATTAGTTCATGGTAAGGAATATTGTTTTTCATGATGCTGGACAGATGGCGGGGAGCAGGGAGTCGGGGCCTGCTGAGACTCTGCTGCTTGTGTGTTCGTGCTGGCTTTGCCCCTCACCCCCCTCACCTCCAGGGATGTTTAGATGGTTCTGTGTTACTGAGCCTGCAGATGAGAATGTACTAATCTTTCTCCTCATTCCTAAAGTAATACTTGCTCATGACTTAAATATAGAGAGAAAATTAATAGGGAAAGCCCTAACCTCTGATTCTATCATCCAAAGATAAGTACTATTAACATTTGGTACATAGTCTTCCAGTCTTTTCTTTTTGTTCATCATAAGTTAAAGACACTTTCAAAAATCTATAGAGCAAAAAAGTGCTCATACATTTTTATTTTATATATATATATATATATATATATATATATATATATATATATATATATATATATATGCCACATAGTGAAATCTATTTAAATCTGGGGGAAAAGGTGTGCTATAGCGCTATCAACTATTCCCCTTAGTGGCTAGCTTAAACTTCTAATACTTTCTTCAACTCCTACTCACTTCCTTTTCTCTTCCAGAGATAACTGAGGCTGCTGGAGTAAACTCCCTTCACTCCCTTATCTCTCTCCCCAGTGTCCTCCCCTGAACCGCCTCCTAAACACACAGGTACCTAGCTTTCTTGGAGGACTAGGGCCCCAGCAAAGCCTCATTTTAGGGTCCCAACTATTCCCTCAGAGCTTTCCTTCTTGTTCTTAGCTGACTTCACACTCTCCCTTCCCTTCATTGCTAAGCTTCTAGAATTTGTATGCATTTGCTGTTCTGCTTACCTCTCACTCTTTTGCTCTGGCTCTATCCCCTCCACACCAGGGAACTGAGTAACAGTGGCCAGATTCACAGGTTGGTTCTTAGGCCTCACGTTCCTCGGTTCTCCTCCCTGACAACCTCCCTGTCAGCGGCCCTGCTCCCTTTGGGCCTCCTCCTCCCTCTCCTTTCTTGGGACCCTGCCCATCCGGTGATAGACTACCACCTCTTCTGTGATCATTCTGGATAAACTTGTCCATCACCACCCAGTGATGACCAAATGACCAGCACTCCCTCAGACCTCTCCTGAGCTGCACATATCTCTACCTGGTTGGTCAAAAGAAGAAATAAAAGCAAACTCCCCAAATTCAGCACACTAAACCAAATCCATTACCTTTTCCCCAAACAGTCCCTCCTGTTCTCCCTTCTCTGGCCCGCTGCACATCCGTCTACTCTGCCTTCCTGGGGATGCAACCGTCGTCAACCCCAACTTTTTTAGCCCTCTGCCTCACATTTCTACCTACTCTACCAGGTCAATTCGTCCCCAAATTGTGCCTCGAGGCCCATGTTTTCCCCTCCAAACCACTGTCAAGGCCTTACAACTTCATCATCAAGTGTCCCAGGTATCAGAGAATCTCTTAGGTCTTCCTGAATCTCGCTCTCCCTTGCATCTTGCAGCCCACCTCCATCCTTTACCGCCCTCTTGCCCACACGAAGCTGTCTGAAATATGAATTTGGTCATGTTATTCCCTTGTCTAAATGTCTTCACTAGCTCCCTAGCATCTTCACTTGGCCCAGAGTCCCAGTTCCCGGGCAGGGCTCTTACAAGGTTACCACAAGCCAGCCCTGGACACCCCTCTGCCCCCCCCCCCCAGTGTCACCTCCTTCCTTGACAGTCAGGCCTGGTAGAGTGCCTGGAGTTCCCCCAAAGGCACCAGCACTCTTCATGTCTTTCTCTCAGGGCCGCAGGAACCCTGCATCAGCATGTCCCCCCCAGCCTGCCAGGCACCCCCTTACCACTTGCATCTAAGCCAAAAGCCCACCCAGAGATTCACCTCCTCTGCTTTTTCCCTAATGGCCCCAGGCCCCACCCAATATGGAACCTATTACTTTGCCTTTGTGCTATCACAGGTAGTATTTGTCCTATAACAGCTACCATTTAATTACACTGATCTCTCCTACAGGTCTGTAAATTCCTGGAGGACAGAGACAATGTCTTTCAACTTGTGAATCGCCCAGGGCTTGGCAAACAGTCTGTATTCAATAAACCCAAGCTGAATAGTAATGATGATACCACAGACATTTATTGAGTGCTTACATGCCAGGCACAGTTCCAAGTGCTTTATTATATTTTGTCAGTTAATTCTGACAATTAACTTAAGAGGTAGAGTCTAGGATATCCTCAATTTATACATGAGGTAACCAAAGCAGAGAAGTTAAGCAGCTTTCCAAGATGACAAGGCTAATAAGTAACAGAACCAGGATGCAGATCCAAGCAATCCAAATTTAGAACCTATTCCTCTATCAAAAGTCAACTTACATATTTATCAGACATTTCTATTAAGTAACTTGAAGAAGCTTTAAAAAAAAAAATTGCTTTGAAGCCATAATATCACTCTCCTGCCAAAACCTGAATCACCACACTAACATTAATAGTGAAACAGGCTTGGGATAATAATGCCTGTTTAATAATAATTACGTATATAGGATAACATGACAATGTAAAAAGGACACAAAGGAAAACAACAGAGACAGGTTCCAGAAAAAGACCAGTGATTCCAAGGAACCAGTAATGCCATTCATTTCAAGCAACATGGATGAAAACTTGCTTGCCCCTGCATAGGGGCTATGGGACCAAAACATGGCGATCTCCTGGTCCAAGCAGAAACTCTCTTAATAGCTCTGCAGGAACGCGGTTACCTCTCCTGCCAGATCTGGGCTGCCCAACTCCTCCACAGGAAGGTGCCAAGTAAGTAATCCCCAAATTGGTCACTTCCTTCTCCCTGGAACCAGGATTTTTCTGTCTGCAACTCTAAGTTGCTCAGTGGCAGGTACAAGAAGGCACCCAGTTCCAGGGAGAACACAGCACCTAGCTCAAATGAGCCCCGAGGCAAGTCCCCTACCTGGCACCTGATGTGCCAACACCTTGGAGCAAGATGGGTGTGACCCTTGTCTGGTTACACCCAGCATGCAGCCTCCAGTGGTTACTTGACCTCCTCTTCCTCTTCTGTGCTCCTGCAGGCCGGAAATCACAGTGCCAAGCTAAAGCCTGAGTAAATATTGTACTTGCTAGGGATTCGGGATGCAGTGTGCACTCAAAAAGTTTGCAAAGAGAGACTCCAGAAGGGAATACCGATTGCACATTTGTAGGAGGTCCTGATATTTCCACTGACGAATTTTGGCAGTTGAAACTAAAAATCAGTGGCTTCAGCGATCTGTCTGAGTCACGTGAGGTCTGTTTATAGCAAGGTGTACGCAGGGTGGGATGGGGGGTTAGACAGATGCCTCTTATTTTCCTAACAATGTGTTTAAATTGAATTGATTCATATTCCTCCTTTTCTTGAATCTGAGACTTGGAGAAAATTTACAATGAGGTTAACAAATGATTAAATCAAAAGAAAGGAGGGGCAAAGAAATGCTGATTATAAGTGTTGACACAATTTCCATGACTGTGCAGGCAGAGCTTGTCTTGGAGTTTCCTGGCACTAGGGCAAGAAGAAACAAACTGTGCCACAGCCCAGATGTCAGTTTTAAAGGAGACCCCACAGGACTCCTGAGGGAGGTCACAGGATGTGAAAAGGAAAAGGTGGTGGAGCTGGGTGGGGGTGCAGGGGGAGGGGATGCCGAGGGAGATGGTTTCTGGTTGTCTTTGGGCCAGTGGAACCACTCCGGGCCTCAATTCTGGTGCTTCAAGAACAAAGATTGCTCCTGTGATGACATGCCACAACCTCAGAGCGGGCAGGAAGAGGCGCCAGGAGATCACACACCAGTCCGAATCGTGCCCCTGCCCACGCGCGTTGCCACCTCCAGGCCAGCCCACCAGCCAAGTGAGGCACCCGCCTCTGTCTGCTCCTCTCTGCTGGCCACTCTTTTTTACTCCATTTCTCAAATGGGAGTTTCACCCCTGAGGGGGCGGCCTACACAACAGTGAGTCATTCCTCTCTCTCTTCTGCTCAAGTGCTAGGTGAACCCCATTCACTACTGCGTTGGAGTCAGCTCTGCTCAATGGTCCAGAGAGCTGTGGTGGCGACAAATGTTCTGATGATACATGTGGAGTAAGAATTTCAAAGCTGGAAGTGGTATAGTAACTGGGGAAGACTGCAAGAGACTCTTTTATTGGCTATATCCAAAAGGGCAGGTTTGTTAGAAAAAAAGGAAAGGAGAAGATGCACAGACACCAGCAGGCAGAAAGAGCAGCATGTGACAGGGACGGGCCTGCTAAGAGAGACTCCAGCATAGGTGCGGGTGGGCAGTCTTGGGAGGAGACTTTGTTCTACCAGAATACTAACAACCCAAATGACCCACGTGTGTACATTGTTACATACTGTTTATAACCACAGGATGTAAGTTTTTCTTAAGAATTATAGGCAACATGAATTCCTGAGCTACAAAACATAAACCTATTTAACCTATTTAGGAACTCCTTAGAACCCTGCAGTGACGCCTTTCTAAAAACAGACTGCTCCCCGC
This sequence comes from Scalopus aquaticus, assembly GCA_004024925.1. NCBI lineage: Eukaryota > Metazoa > Chordata > Mammalia > Eulipotyphla > Talpidae > Scalopus > Scalopus aquaticus. The sequence continues at coordinate 153,316 of PVIJ01000517.1, read as the reverse complement.
TGCAGTGTTCATAAGGCGCCCCTAATTAATTTGCTTTCAACATGAGATCTGGACCCCCAATAATGCCCCCTGGAAACTCAAGGTGCCTCCGATGCTCCAAGGACTCCAATCCTGCCACTCCCCGCTTTGCTGCGCAGACTGGGTTTTGCATGAGCTCTCAGGTTCCGAGCGCAGGCGAGGCAGGCAGCGGCATGAACGGCCTGAGACGCGCACGTCTGTAGGACATGCTTGGAGCTGGCCCTTTACTAATGGCAGAAATTCAACAGAAGTTCCATTTTTGGGGCCCAGTTTTCTTCGGGTCCGCCAACCACACACACCTATGAAAAGCAGACCTATGTCTGTGAGAGGGTCTCACTCATTTGGTGTTAGAAATTGAGCAACAGACCAGTGAGAACCGCCCTCTGGCATCCAACCAGCCGCAGGGCTCAGCCTGGGGAGGTCCCTGGAGAGGCTGCTGCATCAATTAAGGACCGAAAAAATGCATGTGTGTGAGGGCAGCAGGAACGCCAGGGCGAAGCCTCCTTTCTCCCCTGCCCGACATCCCGTTTGTTGCATTCTCATGTCTTCTGGACTCCAACCACCTCTGCACTGCACTGTGATCCTAACCCTCCACTAGCTCCAGACCTAGCTGTCAGCGGCTCACTGGGCATGTCGTGTGCTATAGATACAGTGTGGCCAGCACTGAAGCCTTGATTTTTCCTCCAAAATTTGTTCTCCCTAGGCTTTCCCATGCAGTAAATAGCACCAGCAAGTCCCCCCAGATGCTCCAGTTAAGACTCTGGATGGGACACTCTCCTCCCCCTCCATTCTGTTAGCTTTCCTGATGTGGGTCTCAGACCTGGCTGAACAGACGGTCCCCCAGGAGCTTTGAGGCATCCCACTATCCAGGGCCCGTCCCAGACCAGTCAAAAATAGAATCTCCAGAGTGGGGCTCAGGCATCAGTACTTTTTAAAAGGCCCCCAAAGGGTTCTAACGTGCAGCCAGCCTTGAGAGTTAGTGACTTGGCATATACCCCTAACCCAGCAGCTTCTCTCCGCTCATGTGCTCCACCTGGGCCTGCTGTGAGCGGCGGCAACACCTTCCCTGCTGAGAGCTGTCCCACCCTCAGAGCTCGGCCAGGAGCACAAGGCATTGTCTTTAAAAACCAGGCTACATCCTGCTCTCTGACGGCTTCCTACTGCATTTAGAATAAATGTTCTCATGAGGCCTACAAGGCCCTGCCCGATCTGGCTTCTGGTGACCTCTCTGCCTCTTCTAGTCCCTTCTGCCTCCACCTACATGCTTCAGTCACCCTGTCTTAGTCCTGTTTCTCAGACATGCCAAACAAGTGTCTACTTCTGGGCCTCTGGACCTACTCTCTCCCCTGCCTGGATGGCTCTGCCATCAGATCTCATTTGCCTGACTCACAGCTTCCTGTCATCAAGGTCTCTCTCAAATGCCACTACCCCAGAGAGGCTGCCTCAGATTCCCTTGATGTATAGTAGTTCCCTTCACCCCAGAAAAGTCATCACCATATCACCCTGGTCACACTGTTTTATCTTTAAATTATGTATCATTTCCTGAAATCACCTTGTTCAAGCACATTTTTACTGCCTGACCCCGGCTGGGATGTGAGCGTCTAGAGGGCCAGGGATGTGGTCTGTCTTGCTCACAGGGATGCCCACTGCTCAGAAAAGAGCTGACAGAGCAGGCACTGAGAACCAGCCACTCACTGTACTCCGTCTAGCAGGGCTCCTGTTCCCCAAGAATCCTCCTCGTTGCTGCCAGCGCGGTCCTTGTAAAATGACAATCTGAGCTCATCACTTTCATTTAAAATCCTGGGGGGCTAGAGACTGCCCCTCATCATCCCTACCTTACTCTTTGGTGCCCCTACACACCACCAGCCCAAACCCATTTCTCAGTTCCTGCCATCCCTAACAACTCCTGCACTCCTGTCTCCGTGCAGGCTGCTCCTCCCCCTGGGACGCTGCCGATGTCTTCCTGCCCGGCCGCTCCACCCCGTCAACATCCACGGCTCTGAGAAGAGCTGGCTGGGGCACCCCTCTTCTGAACAGTCTCTCCTGCCTCGGTAGGTGGCGTCCCCGCCCTGTTCTCCCACGGCAGCAGCGCTTGCCTGTGCACGGCCTCCGTCACGCAGGACTAGCCTCACCCGTCTTCTCTAGACGGCGGCACTTTGAGGGTACCAGGTGCTCGGGGCTGAGCAACACAGCACTGTTCATTCCTGTATCCCCACCAGCAAGGGCATTGTAAGAATTTCTGACTAAACCTCTAACTTATTTGCAACACACTCAAATTGGCACTGATGGAAAACTCTTTGATGCCCTTTGTTTGGGAGCACTCTGGCTAGAGCCACGCACTTCAGTCCTGCTGCTGCTCTGGCCCCGGAGGCGGCGCCAACAGGGGGCCACACCACCCGCCTGCTGGCGGGCAGATCTCCGGAGGCACGTGCAGGAGAAGAGGCTGTCTGGACAGGTTGCAGGCATGTCACTGAGCTGGGAAAGCTGCTTTCCCTTGGGACAGATTAACAATTCACCACCTGAGCCAGCAGGAAATGGAGCCCTGCGAGAAGGAACTAGGTCAGGACCCACAGTTGTTGCTGTGCTTTCCCTGGGCTCACAGGCATGAGATCTGTGTGGCCAGTGCCACGCCATTAGCAGTGCTCTCCCCCTCTTAATCTAAACACACTTGTCCAGCACACCGAGATAATTAAGCCATAGGAGGTCTTTATCGAATCACGCGCTCTCTTGCTTTTCCCATACAAGATAATGAACAGGAATGGAGGAATTAATGCCAGGGTACACGACATTCAGTAGCCACTTGCACAGCTTGGTGTATTTAGCTAAGTCATCGGGCAGAACATCACAGCTTTACCCACTGATATTCACCAAGAGGCACTTGCTGCGGCCTGAAACAGGCTTGTCCAGCTTTTCAGGAAAAGGTGAGCCTCGCCCAAACAAAGTGTAGGCCATTTCCGTGCATGTTCCTGGAATTGGATATGGCTTTAATTTCACACCCACCCAGCTCCAGTCCTACCTATACTGAGCAGCCCTGTCCTGACCCCACCCCCAACATGCTTCTGCTCTGATCATCTGGCCCAGCCTCCTCCGTTACCGGACCGTGCCTGTCTAACTAGAGGCCAGCTTCCCCCAGAACAAGCCCCTCCCAGAGCAGGCTCGATTAGCGAACACCTCAGAGTACACGTGGCACCATTCCACCAAGACAGATAGGGTGTTCCCCCAGCGGGGCCTTCGTCCACTTTCCCACCTTAACCCCAGCCCCCAGTTCTCCGCATTCCCGAGGTCGGGGGACTCATGCAGGCTGTGGCCGTGCCGGGGCCAGAGGAGAGTGTGGGCTGGTCAAACAGCCCAGACATACTCACGGGGTCCGTCAGCATGGCCCGGCAGTGGGAAGCCAGGGCCAGGAAGGCCAGCAGGTTGAACACGATTCCATTGATGACGCTGTACACGTAGTCTCGGGATGGGATCAGCATGACAAAGAAGACCACAAACTCTGCATAGAGGACCAGAAACCAGGTGACAATGGCACAGGCGATGCCACAGCCGTCTCGGATAAACCACATGGTTCCCACAGGACTGGGGTGGGGAGGTGGGACGCACTTCTCCGGCTGGAGGTATTCTGGTTTCCGCTCAATGTCTCGGAAGTGGTTGGTGGGGATAAGCATCATAAACTATTCTGTCCATACTGGCATCTGGAAGAGAAAGAGGAAAGAACCCAAAAATTTGGTGTTGTCATCAAGAAGACTTGAAAGAATTATCTTCTTTTTTTTAAAGATTTATTTATTTGGGCCTCCCCGGTGGCGCAGTGGTTAGGCACTGCGCTATGGAGCTGTCGGCAGCGGTGACGCGAGTTCGACGCCCTGCTGGGGAGATTCCCACATGGCTCAGCAGACCTCTCCTGTCTCGCCTACTGTTCCCCTTAGCAGTGTACTTCAGTCGATCTGACTGTTCTGCTCCCCACTCTGTCTCTGGTGAACCCTTTCCCTGCCCCACACCTCTGGTCTGTACCCCAGTTTGTATGCATTAATAAAAAAAAATAAATAAATCTTAAGATTTATTTATTTATACATAAATAAATAAATGTATGTATAAATAAATAAATCTTAAGATTTATTTATATTTATTTATACATAAACATATACATTTATATATACAAATAAATAAAAATATATACATTTTTATTTATACATAAATAAATAAATCTTAAGATTTATTTTTTTTATTAATGCATACAATAAATAAATCTTAAGCTGGGGTACAGGTCAGAGGTGTGGGGCGGCGAGAGGGTTCACCAGAGACAGAGTGGGGAGCAGAACAGGCAGATCAGAAATCCACTGCTGAGGGGAGCAGCGGGCGAGGCAGGAGAGGTTTGCCGCGCCATGTGGGACTCTCCCCAGCTGGGCGTCGAACTCACATCGCTGCTGCCGACAGTTCCACAGTCCAGCGCTCAACCGCTGCGCCACCAGGGAGGCCTGAAAGAATTATCTTTTTAAAGTAAGCTATGAGTATGTATGTGTGAAACTCTTGTAGAAAGAGGCCTAAACCTCATTATGTTCATTTAAAAGTGAGTTCTCTTCCCTACTCCTGAGAATCAAAAGCTAAAATCCCACAAAGACTCATAACCTGACGGAAGCTCAGCATTTTGAGGCCCTCTAGATGTGCTCATTCTCTTAGCTTTCCTGCTGCTGCAGAGATTTGTATGTATGTGACCGATATCTCCACAATTACTACATAAACTCGAAACCAACTTATTGGCCCACAGCCACAGCATTTGATCACGTATTGCCAACACCTGCTTTGACACTATAACGACAGAGTGGGGTGGTTGTGACAGATGGTGACTCTCAAGTCTGAAGCATTTACGCTGGGATCTTTACAGAGTTAGTGACCACTGGTTCTAGGCAGCTGAACTAATAAATAACTGAGACGCACCCTAACTCCTGCCTTCCCTTCAGGACACCTGGGGTGACAGAGGTGGCTGATTACAACTCACCCCCACCCACGTCTGTGGCAGCATGACCTGCTGTCATCTACAGCCTCAGGGGCCTCTCATTGTAAACCTGTGCACGTCATCAAACTGTTCTTCGACTGCCAGAAATGGTGCAGTTTTTGGAAATGCACGATCACTGGAAATACATTTTAGAGCAGTGCTACTGTTTAGATACTCCCAGAGATTAAGTTAAGCTGATATGGTATATTCAATAGTTGACTGTATTCTACCCTCTGACAAGCGTTCATTTTTGATTGCACATATGGCAATGACTCAACTGGAGTTATGTCCTATGTGTGGTTTTGCTAAGGAATAGGGCCTTCCACAAAAGTTAAGTTTCCCAGGTAACTGCAGCTTGTTCCTAAGCAGTAACACATCTGAGCCATTTGGATAGTTAAGATGGAAGTCTTAGACGCAAAATCACAGTCAACCAAAAAAGATATTATAACTGTTCCTGTCTCAAATACAAGAACCATCCATTTCTTTGGAATGATCTAGAGTCATTGCCGGAACATCAATTACTGGAGTGTGTTAGATAATGATGTCCTGAGGGTGTGCAAAAACACACCGGGCTCTCAGTCTCATACCAAAGCCCCGTTTGGACTATTAATATTGCAATTCTATGTCTTCGTCCATTCCTGGCTACTGTCATTTCTGTGTCTGCAGTTAGCCTTTGTGAAACAGGGCCAAAGCCTTCACATGACAGCTAAGGGGAAGGGGGTTGTCAAAGGGCAAATGCCAAGATCAGAGTGGTAGCAACATATCAACTTAGAGGCCGGGCTAGAATGCAGGTCTCATTTGCGAGGGAACCACTGGCTAGATGGTGCCTCAATAAATACGCTTAAATTTTGGCCTAAGGGACAGGTTTGGGGAGGGAGTGCTGAGCACCAAGTCTTCTGGTAAAACTCTCTTGACCTCATATGTAGAGGCTGTGTGGGGGTAACAGGAAACGTAGAATTGGCCTTAAGCTGTAACCCTTAAGACATCCTAACTCACTGTACTGGATTAGCTAATGATAAAGGGAAAACAGTGACTAGGATGGGGAAAGTTCTTGAAACAAGTCAGGCTTTTTAGCTCTATGGACAACATGGTTTATTTTCTCAGGATAAGAGAATCTCTGAGGTCTGCTCTCCTTCTGGTAATGGAGCGAAGTAGAGAGAATATGGACAATAAGCCCCTCACCCCTGGCTGTGGGGCTCATCTATGAAAACACCACATCCCAGCCCCCGCCCCCTCCTCATGGGGCTGGTGTGAGGGTCCAGGGACTGGAAGTGCTTGCTGATGCTACACACTGACCACCCGGGGCGAGTCACAGATGTCGCGCCGGATTCTCTCCTGGAAAGACATTCATTCCTTCAGAAACAAGTGCTGAGCAGCGTGCCCTTTCTTCCTCACAGCTGCAGCTGGAGTCTCTGAGACAGCAATGAAGTGATGAAGAATCAAAAACTAAAGTCTGTCTGTCCACGGTATGTGCTGCAGGACAGAGCAAGTACAGATTTCCCTCCTACAATTCTTTTTTTTTTTTTTAAAGATTTATTTATTTATTTATACATACAGCTGGGGTACAGGCCAGAGGCATGGGGTGGTGAGAGGCTTCACCAGAGACAGAGTGAGGAGCAGAACAGGCAGATCAGAAATACACTGCGGAGGGGAGCAGCGGGCGAGGCAGGAGAGGTCTGCCGCACCATGTGGGATTCTCCCCGGTCGGGCGTCGAACTCGCATCGCCGCTGCCGACAGCTCCACAGCGCAGCGCTCAACCGCTGCGCCACCAGGGAGGCCCACCTCCTACAATTCTTAATCTTAAACTCTGTGGCCGCAACATCACCAATTAGATTTCTCAACAGACACCAAGAAAGTCATAGGTGAAAAGACACATAGCAGCAGCGGGGCTTGGAGTTAGCAACCCAGGGGCTCAGGAAGATGACAATCTGAGCTCTGTGGAGGGCATGTAATAAGTCTAAAGAAATTCATCTTCTCAGAGTTTCAGAAGCAAAAAATAAGAAGTGACTGAAGTTAGTGCTAATTTTCTATGGGCGTGCACGCACACATGTGCGCGGGTACACACACACACACACACACACACACACACACACACACACACACACACACGATCAGCTTCTAGTTCAGATCTAGCTCTAGACCCATCCACAGCACACGTGCTTCATTATGCTTGACCACAAGAGTGCGCTTCCATTAACCCAGACAGACATCCACAGATGTGTTTAGTAAAGTTTAGGTTCTGGGGAGCCTATGAGCCCCAGGGGTTGAGTAGCTGGGTTGGCCTTGAGTGTACCACTTATGACTCAATCTTCATTCTGTCTATACATGGCTGGGTGGCTCCAAGGATTCAAAAAAGGTGATGCTAAGGTCAAACTCACAGGCTCCATCCCACTGTCGCCCATTGGTGGGTTGGCTAGGCTGGACTCCTGGACTGGCAAGTGTTGACCATTAGTGATGGACAGAATCCAGCAACAATGCATGGAGCTAATCATCTTTGAATTGAGGGGCGAATCTGTAAATTCATCACCTGGCCTAAAAAACTGCCCCAAAGTTCATGCTTTATGAACAGGGGTAAAAAACATGACTGTTACATACTACTTAAAAGTTCTGTATTAGATGTAGAAGAGCCCCAAACTCCACTATTCTCAGTCCAGACAATGTCCCATGAACCCGAGCACCTCTTAGATTGTTAATAAGTCCTACTTCACCTGCTTTTATGGGGACAAATCCTATACTGAAGTCATTCAGTAGTTCAACTAGATCTAAAATCAAATCCTTGAAGTATCTCAAAGTACAGTAAAGATGACTTTGCTAAGAGAGCACACCAATCCACGCCTAGGTACATAGATTAAAATAAGAAAGGGCAATGAACCTAACCATTAAGGGCTGCGTGAAGTGTCTCTACATAGACAGGTCTGATACACTCAAAATCTGTAATTATTTTCTATATAATTATAGAAAATAATTTCTATATAATTATAACTATAATTATTTTCCCCTAGAGGTAAAGATAATAAATAAACAACAAAAACTTTGGGATTACACTTTCTTGGTTCTCGCCAGTAGGAATTATACAGTAGAAACTCCGCTTCATCAACTCCTTAGCATATGTCATGAACATCAGCAAAGTAGCAGAAACACTTAAGCAGCAGGCTTTTAACTTAGGTCAAAATTCATTTCAGGTCAGCATTTGACATTTCAATACATCTAGTATCATTCTGGATTGCTACTGGGGGGCTGGCCTGCAATTCTCTTAAACTTGTCCTAAACATCGAATTCTCACCTAAACTAATTTTTAATTAGATAGTTATATTTCTGTCATAATTCTCAGTTGAAATTCATCCTAATGAGCAGTGCAATAACCTTCCATGGTTTAAGTCATACTGGCATAAGAATATTTTCTTTTCGAACACATATTTTAGAATGATAGACTAAAAGCACAAGAGTATTCACAAACCAGTCTGGCAACTTCAAAGATGAATAAATGGTCCATGCCCGGAAGCTTTAGAAATGAATCTGATCAAGCAGAAAATTAACTTATCTGAGCCATAATTCTCTTAACTTGTGTAAGGATCCAAAAGCATTGTAAATTTTACACTCATTTTTAGAAGATTCTCAGAAAGACAAAGAATGAATCATGAATAACTTTAGAAATGACTGTTTTTGGGAAAAAACAGAATGAGTCACTACACTTTTCCTACAAAGTAAGGGTGTGGGCCAGAGGAAAGGTACCTTATCTTCTGCGTCACACCCTGTTAGCCAGGGAAGGTGTTGCAAGAGGCAGAAAGCTTCCTGACCTAGTCCGTAAGATCTTTACCAACAAGCTTACATTGCTTTTCCTTCAACAGTAGAGTCTGCTTCTCTCTACCTGCCTCTTGTCACTGCCATAGTCAACCTTCAACAAAAAACTAAATAACAAAAAAAAGGGGGGAAATATCGCCCCCCACCCCCCCAACCAAACCTTATGTACATTAAAATACACTGAAGAAATCAGGATGTAGTCAGGAAACTAAATTTGCCTTCTGCCTCATAACCAGTCACATGCTTATAAAATCGACTCCTGTATATATTCAGATTCCTAACAATGAGTCTATATTTCAGAAAAGAGCTAGGGATTTGGACAGCTCATGGAGGCTAAATTCGTCTCATTACCACGACCACTATACTATAACCGCCTAGTTTAACACTGCCTGGCTTTCTAGTTCTATTAAAATAAATATATAAGATGATATATGCCACACATGTTGGGGATTAGTATAAACTACCTACTACTATTTATTTGGGAAATACACCCTTTTTATGCTTTATCATATGCTGCAACAATGAGAAAAAATTAATGGGACAAGTTTAAAACAGACCATGTATAAGATTAACTAGAAAAACAAAAAACAGCATACTATCTGAGTCAGAATTCCAAGTTGGAAGAAACTTTAAGACCATCTAATAGACTTTAGCCAAACTCCTCTGCTTTACAGATAAGGAAACTGAGGTCCATTTGAGATTTTGTCAAAAACATAACTTTTATACACAATAAGTTATGTTTTGTGTGTCTACAGGAGGGGAGACAGGTACTAACATTAACTGGAAGCATGTTATGATGGAGGACTTACTAAAGCAGCATCTTTTAATTCTTACAACCACCCAGCATAGTAACTTTTATTATCCATTGTGAAAAGGAGAAGAATGAAGGGCAGAAGGTTGGGGAATACTCTCCAGATCATATGAAGTGAGGGGTGAAGCCAGGATTAAAAACTAGCCCTGCATGCCACCACAGACCACACTTGGAGTTCAGCACATGGATTCCTTTGCCAGAGGGGGAGGGGAGGAATAACCAAGCAGGAAATATGAGTTCTGCTGCCTACTCGCTCACACACAGCTGGTGGATTTAGACGTCACTTCAAACTAGCTGGACTGTCTCCGTACCTAAAATGAGAGAGGATAGATCTCCAGGTGCTGTGACTCTTTTTCGAAAAACCAAGAAATGGACTCTTACGTAGACTTTCCTTCCACTAGCTCCTCGGAGCCTATCATGGGCTCCAAAGGAAAAGAACATTCTTTCTTCTACTTCTGTTTAATGGAGCATGATACCGAGTAGGCTACCCCACACACTTTGGCCCTCAAAAACACAGCCTTTGGAAAGAGACTGTAGGGACTAGATGGCCTCTTCCAAAGTCTGTTCCAGCCTATTCTACAGATGGGTAAAGGAGAAGAGATTAAGTTAAGGAGCCAGGTGCTCTTTCATGAAATGTTGAAAGCAGTGGCAACTTCCTTTCTTGGCCTGTCAGCTAGCATCTACCACTTGCTGCATCTCCCTGTATTAACTCCTCTTTCTAGGAAGTCTGCAACCCAGCAGGAACATCTTTAAAAAGTGAACAATATGTTCCTGATCTAGCTACTGAGTTCATATTTGTCAAGGAGTGTGACAGTCCAAGGTATGTGGGAGCTTTTATAATGGACATGATCTCATTTGACATTAAATCGCCTTCTGGTCTCCGTCAGGGTAGGTTCTAAGATGGGCAATGTGCAATGGGGCGGTGAGTGGAGAGTGGGGCACTGACTTTCCTGAACATCTACCATGGGCCTGGCACAGCTCACCCTGGTCGATCTTCACACCGACTGTCTCTTATAGGTACATACCATGACTTTCCCACCCCCTTTAGAGACAGGGAGACTGAGGCATGAAGAAATTTGCCTAAATTAATACTTCTTGAAGCAGTGGAGCATGGATACACTCCCAAGCCTGCTCTCATCCTAGAATCTACTTTTAACAACTCACTACAACCATTAATTCTGCCTGATAGCTAGAAAACAGGGGAAGGAAGGTACTGGTGTTTCCACCAATGACCTCGGGTTACTTACAGTTGGCTCTCTTGCCCATACATGGTTATACAGAGATGGTGCTATCGGGTGGGCCACGTGCAGCAGTGTTCACAGGCCTGAAGTTAAGCATTTGTACTTGAAGGCAGTGCCCCGGCTGAATGTCAGCCAACATTTAGAAGACTGGTCCTGCTTTAACCTAGGAAGCAGGAAGGCTGTGAAGCTTCAGCCAGTAGAGTCAATTTTAAGATTGAGTCCTTAAAATTTGCTTCTGCTGGGGAACACTTCCGGTTGGGCCAAATTCCAGTACGCTGCTTTTTCTGAAAGTCTACCCATGCTAGGTAGAGACCAACCAGCAAAGGTTCCCACCTCAGGGTGCTGAAAATTGCACCTGACCCCACATTGTGCCATGCGCAGACATGCAGCCACTGTGACATCACCCAGGCAAGAGTTTGGCTATTTTAGGGACTAAAAGTAAAAATGCTTGGTGAGAGCTGAAAGAGCTAGGAAAGAGCAAAGTAGAACCAGTTATCACAACCGTACCAGGCTTGAAGAAGGGGAGCCACTTAGCTTTCCGGTCTCTGCTGATCCCATTTGTCCAAGGCACTCATATGGCAATGCAAGAGTAGGGCCTTGGGAAGAGCCTGGGACCGAGGCAATGAAGCTGGTGTGTTCTCTCAGTTCATGGTCCCTGCCTGCCAGCAAGGGGCTCTCTGGCATTTGTTAGAGAACTCTGGAGATAGACAGGAGACTAGTGTGAACTGGAATGAAGATGGGCTTAAAGTCAACAGATCAGAATTCTACTTGCAGCTGTTCACTAACCTTGCGACTTCAGGCAAGATGGTTACTCCCTAGACCTCAGTTTCCTCATCTATAAAACAAGAGGGATGACTGAGGTGATTACTAAGATCTCTTGCAGGGCTGAGATTATGGTTCCTCTGTTCTCAGGTGCAAATTCAACATTTTCTTTGTTAATTTCCTGGATTTTATATTTACATAAAAACTTTACCCTTAACTTTCTTTGTTAACATTCAAAAAATATTCCCATCAATACCTGTCTCCTAGCAATTTTCTGGGGCAAGTTCAGTTTTTTCAATCTAATATGGCATGGTATTACTATTTCCTCTTATTCATGCATTTAATTGTTTTCAGGGTGGAAAAAGCACTATCAAAATACATCAAATATTACAAAGTAGTAGTAATATTAAAATAGAAAAGTTTTAAAATCCAAAATTACACGATCATTTTTTCAGTGTTCAAATATTTGTATACCCAGACTCTATTCTGAATTTTACAACTTGGTAAGAGAAGCATGTTAGGGTAAAATGAGGCACAGAGAGGTTAACTGACTTGCTCAAAGCAAATCAGGGGCAAAGTCCAGTTCTCCGGAATAAACGCCCCAGAATCTTTCCATCACAGATCATAATCTTCCAAACCAACCTGCCTTTCTAGATTCTCTGCTACTATTTTTTGGGATTAGAAAGACACTTTATACATAGCAAAGTCAAAACTTTTTGCAATAGATCTGTGGCCAGAACTGTACTTGTCCCACTAGGCTGATTTTCCTCAGGTGGGAAACTGATCCCACCCAAAGAAATCCCATCCCTGTTGATGCACAAGAAGAAATAATCTAGTCCAGGTGGCCCAGAAAATTCAGAGCCCAATTGCAAATCTCTCCATACCAGCAAGGTTAGAGTTTGGAAGAGACTATCAATAGATGGTGTTTTCCTGATATTTCTGGATCAATGAAGTGAAAAAATGCTACTATAACCTTCTCACTTTCATAGCTGAGAGCCTGGAATGACCTGATCACTTTCTCTCTGGGAATGTTTCCAAAGAGGAAAACAAATGATTAAAAAAAAAATGCAAACACAGGAAGAAACTAAAGGGTGAAAGGTATTAGCCTCCTTTTTTTCCCCTCAAGAAGTCAGTATCCAGACATTACTCCTCCATTTCTACTTTAGATTCTGTCACTTTCTAAGGCCAGCAGGGTACATATATGTGTTTAAATATCTACAGATTTGCTAGTTAGGATATATGACCCCATGTAGTCACACATGCTCTAAAGAGAGACATAAGAAGTATCTTGTCACTCTCAAAAGGAAATAGATGGGAAGACTTATCTCTGAGAGGGAATAAGCTTTACCCATGCATTCTTATGAACTTTTCTATCACTGTAATCCCAAGATAGAATTTCTAGAACCAGAAGACAGAAGCAGACCTGCCGGTCAGACTATGGCAGCTTGTTTGCATAGATTATTCTTTAAGACAAGGTACAGATAGGACAAATATAGTGTTTAAAGGAAACAGACCTACTGAGGAAACAGTAGCCCACTTGTGCTTTCCTGGGGCTGCTAGACAAATTGTGAACATGCAGAGAAAAAGGCCTAAGACTTGGCTACCTCTGTTTGAGACCGGGGATAAAATATTCCCTGCTGGGCTTTTAAGAGCGCTCTGCAGCTTCAGCACCAGGAACTCAACACTGCCCCACAGCTCTTCTGTAACCACCTTTTATTGCTTTAATTAACCAAGGTTAGGTGGGACATTTTCTCTGGCTCTACACTGTTATTGTTGCCTGCTAGTGGCTAGCAGCGGCTCTTTACCTCTTGCCCCGGATGCCTGGAATACACAATTAGCACCTTATTATAGGTTGGCCTCACCTCTAATTATCACAGGTCTCAATTGAGCACTTTATTTTATTGTCTTGTTCATGTACTAGTTCAAGTGCTTGGGCTCCCTAACTATAATAAATCCTAAACTACTTTTAGGCAGCCACGTGTTTCTACCTTCTTGCCTCTTCAGATCCAGAAGAACACTAGGGACTCCCAGCACATGTTTTCCAATTGTTTGAAAAGCTTCTAATGTTAACCCTGGGAGTAAGGCACAAGGTTGAAATCTGAGTCTCCATGCTTAACTCAACATTCTATACAGATCCATGGGCCTTCTTTGCTGTTGAGGGCTTTCCTCAGCTACTCTGAGTTAAGACCTGTATGTAACATTTTCCCTTATCTGAAAGGGTGGGCTGAAACAAATATGGAACTTCCCATCAGCAGGTGGTTCCATGTTTTTCTAGAAAAAGGATTCAAGGGATATGAGTTTATACTTGAACAGACTCCTTGCTTTTGGAATTAAAACTAACAGCAGCTTATAGAGCAGTTACGGACTGCATAACAAAGATAGGCCTCCTTCACCAAATATTCTGATGAATGAAATGGAGCCTGGGGAGAGACTCCATGAGAGGATGGTGAGGAATTAGATTGCTCTCAAATCCTGGCTTTGCCACTTCCACTCTTTGAATTACTTCAATAGACTAAAACAGAACACTGAACTTAGGGGTTTTAACAATGTCTAATGCATCTTAACAAACAACATGACAAAAATGTTCTGGCAACACTGAGGCAGAACAATTAATGAAGTTGTCATTATTTTAGCAGAGAATTTAACATGAAGATTCTGTCTACAATTCTCATACCTACTTGGCCTAACATGTCAGACATTGTTCATAGTATTATTTAGCAAATACTGCCAACTCTCCTCTAGCAAGGAACCTTTAGTCAACTGTCAGGGGAACAGTTCAAATATATGTTCTATATCTTAACAAACACAAAACTATTTTTACATAAAGATAATTCCATGGTATCAAAACTTTCCTTCTTGTGTCTTTTCTGATCTGTCCATTTGATGTTCTTTTTAAATCCTCAGTCCCCTTAGATATTCTAGCTACTAGAATTGCACATCCAGGGTTTCTCCTTTTTGAGCAATCTGTAAAACAAAACACCATTTCTAACACTGGCAGCCCCTTGTTATTTCAACACACAAAGTTCCTCACATAGAATCCAGGTGTCCAGCCACACATAAAGGCATCTATATATGTACAATAGGTGGGGAGAAAACCCTGCCAGCTTTACCTCTCCCTGTTTTCCTGGAGGGCAAAGTCCAGCCCTACAAGACCTTTTCCCTATAGCTTTACCTGTAGAGAACTATGTAGACACATAAGAAACAATGAATGTCCAGTCTCCTAAGAAGTGCTTTGGGGGCCTGGCTGTTTAGTGCTTAAGAATGTGGGCAGGTACTCTTCTTTAACCCTTCTCCCATCCCACTGTGCCCACTGGCACCACCATCATAGCTCTTAATCACCATGTTTTTTGGTTATGTTGGCCTTGGACCCTTCCCCTCTGCCAAGAAGTTATGTTTTATTTATCTTAGAGTTCCAAAGTTAGCACAGATCCCATCCAAGGAAGGCTCCCAGTAGTTACCTGTGAAAGTGTATTGAAGTTACTATGGGGGAAAGGCTGGCTCATTCCTTGATCAAGTTGTTAAGGGTTACTTTCGCTTTCAAAAACGGAGAGGTTTTTTAAAAATGGGCCATTTGAAAAGCCACCTTATCTCCTTGCTAAATTACTTTGGGTTAACTTTTCCCCGTTTGTCCACATGGCCCCTTTAAAATCTGTACCATACCTTGCGCGCCCCGCCTTAATGGGCTCCTTCAGTGACCCCATATTCACCTTGCAGATATCCTCTTGGGATATCCAAGGCCCATACTCCTACTCAGTGACGGCAGGGGCTGGCTCCCCGCCCCGCAGCTGTCTTTAGACCCCAGCGATAACCCCCATAAAGCCGGGACTTCCAGCCACCACTGGAAGCACTGGGGATACCTGGGCACCGTGCTCCTTGCCAGTGCCGGCTACCAAGATTCTCCCCACTCTCTTTGGGACAATGTTCCAGCGACCTGCCGGACCCGTACCACCGAGAAGGACCTAAAGAGTGTTTCACTCTCTCTTCTCTTAAATCATCCTAGAAACTGGGCAAATGGAGTGGGGATGGTGGAGAGGGGAGACAGATACCCCCGCCTCCCCAACGAGAATCACAATATCCCCTTGCACGCGCGCACACACACATACACACACACACACACACACACACACACACGACCTGCTACTTCAACTCCAGCTGAGCAATCTGCGCCGCGCGCCGCTCCCACAGTGAGTCCTCCGGCCCGACTCCGGCCGGCGCCTCTCACCTCATCCCAGCATTTCCACCCAACCCTAGTTCCCTCTCCCAACTGACCGTGAAGCCGGAGGCAGTTTCCCAGTCCCAGGCCTCCGGTGGGGCTCCCGCCGCCGCCGCCGTGGCCTTCCCCTGCAGCCCCCGACCTGGGATTCGGCTTCGGGCTGCAGCGATGGCTCCCCAGCACGCGACGCCGCGGCTCCCTGGGCTCGGCCAGACACGCGGCGGCGCGCAGGAGAAGCCCATCGAGCTCCCGGCACTGGCAGCGGCAGCGGTAGCGGCTGCAGGAGCGGCCGCCGCGCAGGCTGATGGCGCAGGTCGCGGGGGGAGCGGGGAAGCGAGGTGGCGCGGACGGATGACGTGCGACGCGCGGGGCACCTCGGCAGCATGGCGTCGGTGTCGCTGAGCGAGGCGGAGAAGGTGTACATCGTCCACGGCGTCCAGGTAGCTACAGCAACGGAGTCGGCGTCGTCCTTCAGGTTTCCCTGGCCCCCAGGTCGCGGCCAGCCCTCTGCTCGGAAGGAGGCGGCGAGGCTGCGGCGAAACTGGGTTCACCCTGTGATGAAACTACTGCGGCCAGCACTCGCAGTCCAAAGCCGGCCAGCGCGGGCGTTTGTAGGACCGGGCGAACTCCATTTAGTACTGTATGCCTACTTTCAGCCTTTCGGGTCTGCAATTCTAAACCCGGGTTGGAAGCTGTGGGCGGTCTATGAGCCTTTCTTTCTCGAGAAAGCATCGCTCCCCGGGCCGTCTCTTTAGCTTTCGCTTCTCGCTTCCTGGGCTTCTGGCCTGCTTTTCCTCACTGAGAGAGAAGGCACCCGAGGTGAAAACGCTTTGAAAGTAACAAATCACCTTACAATTCAAGAGGGAAGTGTGTTTAAAAAGCGGCTCCAACAGCCTGTAGCTTAATTGTTGCTATTTCTCATTTTGCCAATGGAAAACTAAGATCTTGAGAGGCAGATAATAGTATACTAAGATGTGTGTTCAGTCTTCAGTCCCTGGTTTTGACCACTCCAGAAGGAGAGTTGGAGAATGTTGGGCTTGGTAGTGAGCTCCCCAGGAAAGCTGGGTATGTCCTTCTGTAGCCTTCTGGTTAGAGACCTCTCCCAAACTTAACTCCAAGGCTTAGCAGGAATTCTATTTTGGCGGGTACATACCTAATTATTTTGTATTTTACTTTTCAACTTTGGTCCAATGTGGTCAATTCCAGTCTCTGGCATTCCTTTTCCATCAGCCTTTGATTCCATTTTCAAAGATGAATACAATAAAGGCAATGTAATGTAAGATATCTATATCTATCTATCTATCTCTATCTATCTATCTGTCTATCTATCTATCTATCTATCTATCTATCTATCTATCTATCTACACACACACACACCAAGGGAGTGGTATAGTTGGTGGAGTTCAAAGGAGTTAAAAATACTGAGACTGTAGTGCTCTGAAGGCCTCACTAAGGGAGTGGAATTGCTCTCGTAAATCCACATCAAGTGTCTTTGTGTCTTCAGGACTCAGTATTCATTCATTCGACCTAGATCTGAGCTAGACTGGGGATAGAAGGATCCTGCTCCTATAGCGTGCCCTTGCTAGAAGGAAGAGAAAAAGTACAGATCTATTTGGTGTTTGTTTATAAAATTGTACTGAGTGCTGTAAAGAAAACAGGAACCTGATCTAGGCGGGGTAGTCAAAGGAAGCTTCCCTAAGGAAATGGCATTTGTGCTGAATCCTCAG
Source organism: Scalopus aquaticus (assembly GCA_004024925.1). Classification (NCBI taxonomy): domain Eukaryota; kingdom Metazoa; phylum Chordata; class Mammalia; order Eulipotyphla; family Talpidae; genus Scalopus; species Scalopus aquaticus. Next base: position 135,752 of record PVIJ01000517.1, on the reverse strand, counting down.
AGTGACCCAGAATTAAGGATGGTTGAGCTTTCCTGAAGGAATGGATAGTGAGTCTACAGGCCCTTTAGTGGAGGAAACGTGGAGCTGGAGGGGTGGACTGGGGGTAATGGTGGAAGATTAGGTTGCAGGGGTGGCCAGAAACCTGATCCTAAGTGTCTTAGAGGGTCAGTCATTCCTTCATTGTGGATCTTAGAAGGTAATAATCTGTTGACTCATCTGTATGGTACTCTTTGGTACTCAGTAACATTGAATAAGTTAGGCCTTAAAGGAGAGATGATTTGGACAGTGATTTCATTTATTAAATTAAATCTCTCACCAGTACCATGGACATCACAGCCAGAATTGTTGATAAATTCTCAGCTCTCTGTATCACAGAACAAAGTAGAGTAACTAACTTTAACTAAATCTATTCAAAGGGACGGTTAACATTGGTCACACATTTACTGTGTTTATGAAGTGAAACAAAATTCTGTGTTTATGGAGGGGCAAAACAGAATTCATACCATTGATAAAGGTCAGAATACTGGTGAATGAGCCCATCATGAGATGTCTATTGACTTAGTTCTAAAATCATCAAAACTTTTGTTGAGGCAGTGTACTTTAAGCAATGACTTGCTGGATTCCTGTTCTTGCCAGAACAGACTCATTGTGGTGATGCTCTTCACCCTTGGTCCAGCATAGTCAGTTTCAACTTCTGGCATAGCTTTCTTTTGGCCTTTGATTTCTTTACTATTTTAGGGATATTTTGTCTTGGTTTGGTGGTGGTTAGAATGAAACTGCAGTTAACCTCATGGGGAATATTGAGCTCTCAGTTGCTACTTGTGGTAACTGATAAACTGACTGAAGCAATAAAGTATTTTTTAGAAAGCTGTAAGTGTTTCTCCAAGAATTCAAGTCCACCTGGATCTTCAGGCTTTCCCTTGCTCAATCTGCTGCTTTTTTGGTCTTTCTTGAGATTGACTTTCTGTTCTTTAGTTTGAGTGGTAGAAAGAATGTGGTTACTTCCCAACTCCCAGGGTTATAGTTTCTGTGTATAAAAAATCGGCTCTTTTAGTTCAGTTCCAAACTCTTATTCCCAGGAGGAAAAAACTGTTTAGTTTAGTTTGAGTTGGAGGACAGGAGGAACAGAATTGTTAGGCTCAAACATGGCCAGTGGCGGGTGAGGCACAAGCAAAATGAGAGAGAAAAAGAGAGAGAGAGAGAGATTTGTGATTTGATTGGTTGGTAAGTCCTCTCAGCCTTTGAAGGTAGACATTGCTAACCTCCATCTCAGCCCAGTTATTCTGAAGCTTTGACATGCATTTTGCTTACCCACAAAGTACAGATTCTCATGCTGTACTTGGGAATCAGAATCTCTGGGCCTGGGAAGGGGCATTTTCATACATATTGGGAGATTTTGATGCAGCCACCACACATTGACTCCTGTCTGGTCTGACCCTGAGTTAGCTGCAGAATCTCCGCTCCCCCTACCTGTGGTCGCATGGTCTTCTGCCTCTTTTCGAAAGCATGTGGGGTCAGACTGAGCAGGGTGCCTTTCCCAGTTCCATTATTCACAATAAGAGGGATTTTCACCTGGGTAGCTGAGCTCTCCCCCCCTACCCTACGCCATGCCCTGCTGTATAAAATGAGAACATCCATCTGGGAGCAGAATTGGGTCGTGAAGAATGGTAAGAGGCTGTGGGCACCTGGCGTGCGGTCAACCCTGAAGATATGTTGGCTCCTTTTCAAGTTGTTTTTTTCCCACCAGAATGTCGCTTTTTCCTAAATCACACTCTGTGCCCAACTTTCATAGTGACCCCATTAGCAGTTCAGCCTGTGACTGTCGATTTTAAGTTCTTCTGATTTGGAAGGCTGGCGATTGATAAGTGAGCTTAAGGAAGGGGATTGAGGCAAGTCTTTAGGCAGCATCTTGCGTTCCAGCTTCCCTTCACCTTGGTAAAACCAGCCACCCAGTCCCTTTTGTATGACCTCTTCAGCCTCCCTTCATATCACCACTGGTCAGCTGCTCTTAACCCCTTTTACTTAAGTGTTTCCTAGATCAGATCCAATTCCAAGGGAAGAATCAGTTCCAGAACAGAAAAAGCTGGAATTTGCCGGATTGTAGGCCTTTGGGTCAGACACCTACCCCTGGTCCAGTGTGAAGACAGATGGTGATTGAGTTACATGACCTCAGTAGGCACAACCAGCTTTCCACAGTTTTGCTAACTGTGACCTTCACCTGGACGTTAGATTGGCTCTCCTAGGGTCAGACTGGGCCCCAGCCACTGATGAGGCATTCCCACCAAGAGGCATTCCTCTTGGGGCCTTATCAAAGCCATTTCATTGAATTTTTTTCAGCAGTTATAATGAAGTGTGTGTCAGCTGATGGTTTCAGTTTCTGTGAGTCTGACTTTAATTGTAAGCAATTGTTGGGGGAGTGCAGGGCTGAATTCGGCTGAGCTGTGGGGCTGAGCAGTCAGTTCTGTGTGGCTCAACTCTGCCATGCAAAGTGGAAGCCAGCCCCAGCCCCCTCTTGATTTTTAGCACTGTGGCCTTTCCATTTACTGACCCCTGGCACAAAGTCTGACCCTGGCACTTCGCAAGGTAAACAGAATCACAGCCTTCTGAGGGGTTGGGGGCTACTCTGCGGGCTTGGAGAGTGAAGTGAGAATCAAGGTCTAGGTTTGCATGCTGTGTTTGGGGCTTGGGCCTGCACAGCCGGACACATGTGGTCCTTTTTCTGGGGGGTTGCTTTTTAGTCAGGGGGCTTTCTGGGCTCAATTCTAAACTCTCAATATTGATGAGTCAAAGAACGTAATGGGGGTTCACATCGTCTTAGAGGACCACTTGAGTGTCACATCCTCCAAGTGTGTTGGAATCTTTTTTTTTTTTTAAAGATTTATTTTATTTATACATACAAGCTGGGGTACAGGCCAGAGGTGTGGGGTGGCGAGAGGGTTCACCAGAGACAGAGCAGGCAGCAGAACAGGCAGATCAGAACTACACTGCTGAGGGGAGCAGCGGACGAGGCAGGAGAGGTCTGCCGCGCCATGTGGGATTCTCCCCGGCCGGGTGTCGAACTCGCGTCACCGCTGCCGACAGCTCTACAGCGCAGCGCTTAACCGCTGCGCCACCGGGGAGGCCTGTGTTGGAATCTTAAGGGCCAGCTTGTCAGATTCTATTCGGGTGTAAAGGACTGGGTTCCCTGGGTGTGAGGAAAAGTAACTCTGGGCATTTACTTTTATCTGTCCTTCTGCTCTGAAACACACAGGACACTGAAACTTGGAGCCTCAATTTCCTCTCTTCAGGGTGGTTTTTGAGGATTCAGTGAGCTAATACGGGCCTCCCCGAAGCAGGGCAAGGGTGCTGCTAAGGATCAGTCTTACTGTGCTGAGGATTCCCCTTAAGTGACTTACGGCTTTTCCTATAACTTTGCGCTGTTTGGTTTCTGCTTTTTAGATGATACAGGGCGGTTAAGGAACTCACTCCAAGTCACAAAGTTGGTGTGTGACAGAAGGGACTTAATATAGGGTGGAAGGTGCCTCCCCCGCACCCCACTCAGACACCAGGGCTGTTGTGATCACAAGGGGAGCAACTTGCACATCTCCAGCAGCCTTCTTGGCATCAGGAGCCCTTATCTGGAAAGGTGCTCCAGTCTTCTCTGTTGGGAAGGACGGGGCTCTGCTCCAAGCTGCTTCCATCAGCTCTTGACATCGCTATTGATTTTTTAAATGGAGCTTTCACTTCAGGGCAGCCCCTGTTTAAGTATTCACACATGGATTAATTCCTTTGCTCCGAATCCTGCAGATAAATAAAAATTGTGGTAGCGCACCAGGCTCTGAGCCAAGCCAAATAGGCTTGGGCAATTTCCTCAGCCTTTTATGAGGAAAACTGGATAAAATAAGTTGTCCTGGGTGCAGTGATTCGTGGACTAGTTTGATTTTTTTTTTATTCGTTTTTCTTATATTTTTAGGTGCTTTCTTCTTGTGAAAATAAAAATGAAATTTTTTTTAATAGACTTCCTTCTTTTTTTTTTTAGATTTATTTATTTATACATACAAGCTGGGGTACAGGCCAGAGGCGGGGGGCGACGAGAGGGTTCACCAGAGACCGAGTGGGTAGCAGAACAGGCAGATCAGAAATACATTGCTGAGGGGAGCAGCGGGTGAGGCAGGAGAGGTCTGCTGCGCCATGTGGGATTCTCCCCCCTGAGCGTGGAACCCTCATTGAGAGCTGCCGACAGCTCCACAGCGCAGCACTCAACCGCTGCGCCACCAGGGAGGCCCAAAAAAATGAAATTTTATGTATACCTGGAAAGGAAAATTTGTAGCTATTTGTTTTGTCTCGTCACCTGAACCTGTCCTACTGAGCCTTCCCCTGGGAGCAGAGAGTGATTTAAAGGCTGAAAAGGCAAAATCTAGTGAGACCCAGTTTCTGACACCCTTTCAGCCCACTGCTGGAACTAGAGTGTTGTCACAGCAATAGTTTGGTATAAGATCTTTCCAGAGTGAGTGAAATTTTAAAGACATGGTTGGAAAATTTCTAATTTGTGGCCTCCCTACTTTCAGCACCCATTGATACAGCCAGCCAGCTGATCTTTTGAGGGAGGCCTGTGCTGACACCTTATAAAGTTTAGATGGCTGTGTGGAATTGTGATTAAGAGATCTGGCTTGGAATTCAAGTCCTGCTCACTGACTGTGGCCTTCGATGGGCCGTTTAGCATCTTTCAGACTGTTTCCCCACTTGAGAAGTGGAATGAAAAAATACCTATCTTATTGAGCTATTGTGATGATTAAATGTTAGCTTTCTACTCTTGCTGATATTATCTGGCATACTGTAAATGTACATTAGATAGCTACTATTCGTTTTTGCAAATATTTATGGCTTTTAAAATTAATTATCTGTGGAATCTGTTTCCATTTTCTCCACATCACTAAATAATTCTCTGATACCAATTTAGTGTCCTACAATTCAACTCAGTTCTGACACTATCCACTGGAGACAGAATAAGATTCCACAGGTGAAGAACTCAGTCCCACAAGACTGTCCCTGATTTGATGCCAATTGCAAGTCCAGGACCTTATCTGTGCTTTTGACCAACTGTCTATTAAGTCAGAGGTCCCCACAAACTCCTTAGATTCCATTAATTTGCGAGAGTGGCTCACAGATCTTAGGAAACCAGTTTACTCACTAGGTTGTCAGTTTATTACAAAGGATAATAAAAGGCGATGAGTCAACAGCCAGATGAAGAGCTGCATCGTGCTGTCCTAGTGGAGTTTGGGTCCCAGCATGTATGGATGCTTTCTGGTTCCCCAACCCGGAAGGTCTTCAAATTCCCTCTTTTCGGATGTTGGGTTTTTACAGAGGCTTTATTATATAAGTAAGGTTGATTAAGTCCTTGGCCAATGGCAGTTGATTCTACCTCCAGCCCCTTTCCCTTCCCCAGGAATCAGGGATGGGGGCCTCCCTGATGGCGCAGCGGATTAAGTCTCAGTACTGTGAAACTATCTGCAGCCACTGCAGCACAAGTTCGATCCCTGGTCAGGGAGATTCCCACATGGTGCAGCAGACCTCTCCTGCCTTCCCCGCTGCTCCCCTCAACGCTGTACTTCAGTCAATCTGCCTGTTCTGCTCCCTACTCTGTCTCTGGTGAATCCTCTCACCACCCTCCCCCCACACACCTCTGGCCTGTACCCCCAGCTCTTGTATGCATAAATAAATAAATCTTAAAAAAAAAAAAAAGAAATCTGGTGAGACTGAAAATTCCTACCCTCTATTCAGGTTTATTTCCCTTATCAGCCAGTCCTTCCCCACCTTTAGGAATTTCCAAAAGTCACCTCATTAACTTGCACTTTAATGCACAGATGGTTCAGCATGGATTAGAAGCTCCAATACTCATATCTATCTTTCTGAATGCCTGGGAAAGGGATTTATATCTGATTTTGGGAAGTGGGGCTTGGCAGAACAAAATAATTGAATTTCATTGGCCAGGAGCTCAGGGACTCTTTGGGAAAATGGACACAGAAACAGAGGAAGGCAGAGTTGGCTGAATGCCATTGGATAGTGGTGAACTCTTCCTTCTGATGAGCTAGACCTGGGCTCCTAGGTTTTCTTTATCTGTTTAAGCAGAACTGCTCTGGAAGAATAGTTAGCCTTGGTGTTGTGGCGAAGGGGTCGTCATCTGATTGAGCTCGCTGGCAGTTAGATTTGGTTAATAGCTGAACTGTGGGCAGAAAGAATGCAGGCCTCCTTTTGGGATGGGTTTCACCTTTGAGTGACTGGTTTCACCTCCAGGAGGGGGATGGGTTGGGAGTGGATGGGCAGAAAAGGGACTTCAGCCTGACTTAGGGTTTTTTTTGGTCCTCCCAACCTCCCATCTCTCCTCTTCCAGCACCGCCCCCCCTTGTTTTATTGACTGGGATGTTTATTTTCTCCCCTTTAACAGGAGTTGAGAGAGTGAAAGACAAACAGAACAGATGGCGGTGGTTAGTGCTGTGTGGGTGGAGCATGCAGTGTTTTGCTTTTCTGTATTTTAATTTCTCAAAAAAGTCAATCACATAGGCAGTTAGCCTGGCAGTTTATTTATTTATTTATTTATTTTAAAGTTTGACATTACAAATTCTTTTTTTTTTTTAAGATTTTATTTTATTTGTACATACAAGCTGGGGTACAGGCCAGAGGCGTGGGGCGGCGAGAGGGTTCACCAAAGACAGAGTGGGGAGCAGAACAGGCAGATCAGAAGTACACTGCTGAGGGGAGCAGCGGGTGAGGCAGGAGAGGTCTGCCGCGCCATGTGGGATTCTCCCCGGCCAGGCGTCGAACTCGAACTCGCATCGCTGCTGCCGACAGCTCCACAGTGCAGCGCTCAACCGCTGCGCCACCGGGGAGGCTAGCCTGGCAGTTTAAAGATAAGTTTTTGACAGTTATGAACTTCCGAATACTGTGGGGTTGTGTGTGTGTGTGTGTGTGTGTGTGTGTGTGTGTGTGTGTGTGTGAGTGTGTGAGTGTGTGAGAGAGAGACATGTAAAGGAACATTAACCCCTTTGAGAACCTGATAAAGCTAATCTCTTTCTGGGGAAAAAAAGTGTTTTCAAAAACTGTTCATTAGAATGAAGGGATCTCTGTGTGCCTATTGGACTGGATTGATTTCATGCTTATGTTTTGTTGTTTAAAAAAAAGTACATGCAGTATATAAGAAAGGGGGTAGAAAAAGTACCCCTGTACCTGCTCATTTGTGCAATGTAAATACAGGAAATATGAAGCAGAAACTAAAGAGCCTGGTTACTGCCTTGGTGGGTGGGAGATGGGTGGAAAGCTGCGGGCATGGAAATAGGGAGAGAGGAGGTGCCATTTCTTTGAGCATACCTTTTCTGATAGCCTTTCCTTCTAAAATGGGGGATATGCATACCCCAATAGTAAATAAGTAACAAAAAAGTAGGCAGAACTAGGAGGACAAATTGGAACAGAAACAGTTTCTGGTGAGCCATAGGTGAGTGAGGGCAGTGTGAAGGCTAGGGGAGGTGACTCGAAAAAACGGTTTGCCTGGTAACTTGTGTCAAAGACAAAGGAACTCCTCGCAACTAAGGCGTTCTATTGGTATTGATAAGTTTGTTTCTCATGGAGGCATGCATTAGTAGTTCTGAAAGTACTTTTTGTATATGTATATTAAGACATTGAACAGAAACATATGCTTAGATGAGATAAATCTGAGAGCCAGGTTTCTCAGCCACTGAGAAAGAATTTACAAATAAGACAAGGAGGAAGGCTGTGGTGTTAAATTGGAATCCAGCTGCAGTATGAACACATGGCATTTTAATAGAGACAGGAATAGATGGCAGCGATAACTGCGTGTGCAAGCGCACATATGCATGGATTGGCAAACACGTGTATTTCCTAGTTCCATCTGCTGAGAATGTGTAGTAGCAATGACACCCCAGTAGTAATGAACCTACTTAGTGCCCAGACGGTGTTTAGATACCACTCTCCAATAAAAAGAACCAGGACTCCTTGGAGAAAGGACTGATCCCAGGGTGGAGGCGAGGAAAACATGGCGGCCGTGTTGTCTTGTATTGCTAGGAAGGAAAGAAGTGCTCAGAAAAGATTGGAGGCCTGGTGAAAGAACGCAGCAGCCAACCCAAAGGAACTCCCAGTGTCCAAATCTGGAGCAGTTTGAGCAACAACATAAGTAATGACACTACTGGATTATAAATAAGCATAGCCTAAAATAGAGAGCTGTGAGTAATACAAGAAAGAAAGAAATGGGGATAAGGGACAAGTGGTATGTAGACTACCTTAAAACCCGTCTTCTACACAGGGGTTAGCAATTGTCTGTAAATGGCTAGAAGGTAAGGATTTGATGCTTGCAGGTCCTATGGTCTCTGTCACAACCACTCAGTCTGCTGGTGCATTCGGCCATCGGTGACCTAAACAAATGGGCATGGTTGTGAAGCAGTAAAATGATTTACAAAGATAGGTGGGCCTGCGTGTATTGGCCGCATCCTGGAGATTGCTTGTTTTAGAAGATAGCAGCTAGTTGTTTTGAGCTGTTGACAGAGTAGATCTTGTTGAGTTTGGGGAGCTGGAGGGCTATGGCAAGACAATCTTACTTTGTAGCTCTGGCAACACAAACCTTTTGTTACAATTTTAGAATAGCAGATTTGGAAAGAGGCAGTTTGTTTTGTCTCTTGTTCATATTTTATCTGTTTTTGTGCCTCTTCTGTCCAGTGGTATATAGTGTGGACTTTGCAGTTGGGCAGACTTGGGATGTAAACTAGTTTGTAGTTGTGGGGCCTTGGCTGGATTGCTTTTTAACTTCTTTGAGTCTCTGTTTCCTGGCATGTAATATAGTAATATCGTTATTAGCTATGAGGACAGGATTTGGATGATGCAGTAAGAGAAAGGGAGATCACATACTGCACATTCTCCGGGGAGGGGGGCAGGAGCAAATCAGTTTAAGCTCTATGGCACTGTGCTTGCTGCACTTAGGAAGACCTCCGCGTGGATGGCCGCGGCTGCGAGGACTACCGCGGTGTGGAAGTGGAAACTGACGTGGTGTCCAACACCAGTGGGTCTGCCAGGGTCAAGCTGGTGAGTACTGTGGCCACAGCCTATGCCCAGGTCGAGGATGGGAGGTCCTGGGGAACCCCCTCCAGGCTTTTGGAGTGCAAGTTGTTCCTGGGGAAGGCCAAGATCCAAACCAAACTCAGGGAGGGAGTCCGTTGAGCTCGGAAGGGCTCTCAGGGCTCTAAGGGCCACATTCCAATGCCCAGCCGTGTGCCTGAGAATGCGCAGGGGTGAATGACTGGGAGAGAAGGGAGGTGGTTGGGTACCTGGCTGCCTGCTCTGAGCAAGGACCCTTCTTGCGTGTCTGCAGGGGCACACAGACATCTTGGTGGGAGTGAAAGCAGAAATGGGGACGCCGAAACTGGAGAAGCCAGATGAAGGTTACTTGGAGTTCTTTGTTGACTGGTCAGTACCATGCAGATGTTTTCAAAGAAAACTGATTTACTGATTTCTTGTTGAGCTCACCTTTACTCTATATTTATTTAATCACTCATCTAGCCAGCAGGTATTTACTGAGTGCATCCTATGTGCCAAACCCTGGGATATGTGGGATTCTTGCCTCTAGTCCCACCCTCCTCCTAATCCCTGGGTCCTTGCTGGGCCTCATTTTCCCTGTCTTAAAAAGGAGCGTGCCTGCCACAGCCCAGCCACAGCCCAGCCCACGGCTGTGCGGAGAGTCAAATGAAGTGATGGGTGTTACCAGGCTTTGAAATATAGCAGGCGTCGATGAGCCGCCTTTGATCTAAAATGCCCTATTTCTCTTCCTGCTTTAGCTTTGCAGAAAATTTCTCATGACTTGCTTGGCAGAAGAAAACTAAGGCCAGCAAAGTATCCTGACAGGCCTCTGGGCAGGCAGTGTGGATGCTGGCAAGGGCAGCGACTCTGCAGTCTTGGCTACCAGCCAGCCTTGCTGCTGGCTTCCTCTGTCCAGTGTGTGACCTCAGGCTAGTTACTTAGTGTCTCATTGCGCGCATTTCTTTATCTAAGAAATGGGGATCATAATAACACTGGTGATGATGAGGAAGTGAAATAATGAAGACTGAGCACCTAGCACAAGTACTACTCCCAGTGAGCTTTTAATAAATGTTACTCATCTTCTTGTTACCTCACCCTTATAAAGTCGGGTTGCTGACCCAGTCTCTCCTATCTGTAGTTTCACTGACAGCTGGCAGCCGTCTTCAGGTGGGCAAGGATCACTATTAGCCCATGCTAGGTGCAGGTTTATAATACTGATAGATATCAGGTGTCCCCAAGACCACCTCCACATTTGGAGATTTACTGGAAGGACTCAAAGGACTTAACATATAGTAGTACTCATGGCTGAGATTTATTAATAGTAGTGAAAATGCAGTAACATATGGGTTGATTTTGCCCAAGAAAACCCATTGGAGACTCAGCCCTCAAGATTTTTATAGGGACTGGTTACATAGGCATTCTGCTAAGCATATACTAAAATTCCAGATTCCTAGAAAGTAAGAAAGCATTTAACATAAAGCGTTTTGTTTGCACCAACGATCTTGGCCCAGTGGATACAGTATACTGGTGCTGGGGACACTCTGAGAGCCACTTTCCCAGATGCCAGCTGAGGACCACTGATACGAACAGACCCTACCGAGGATAGCAGCCGTGGGTCTGCTGTATCAGCCCTTTTCTGCACGGATGCGAACCCATGTTTGTGTAGCAAGTTACAATCTCCCACTTCACACTTCCCAGCACAGGACTTGTTTGAACTCATGTGAGAGATGAGAGATGGAGTTCAGAGAGGATAAGTGTCTTACCTAGGGTCACATAGCTAGTAATGCCAACTCGGGCCTGTCTTACTCTAAGGCTTTGTGCTTCTATTTCATGCCGTCTGTGGAGTTCAGCTTTAGAAAGGTGTTGTCATTAGAGGTCCCAGAACATAGCTGTGTGTCTCTTTCTGAACAGTTTTCCTCCCAGCCCACCCCTTCCCCTGGCCCCAGCCCCGCATGCCCTTCTGGTTCTGCGCCGCTGCTCTCACCAGCCTGCGCTCTGCACTGGAACTGGCCCATCATTTACGTTACTGTGGATGCCCGGCCTTGCTCAGGTCTCTAGCTTCTCCCTTTCTTTGCTTTTGGTGGAAGAAAAATGCCTCTCTTGGCCTTGATCTGCCTAGTTTAGTGCAGTAAACATTACAGATGAGCAGATACCATGTGTGAAGAACTATAATTTGCTTTCCTTTTCTGGCTCTTCATTATTTTCTACCTCATTCATCTTAGGAAGACCCAAGGCAATCAGGCAACCGCACCAAAGAGAGGGAGTCACCCTCAGGTGCTTGGTACAGGATCTGCTTTCTGCTGTGGCTGTGTCTGGGCTTGGCTCCAGATTAGCCTGCTGCTCTTCTCCTTTTCTTGTCTCAGCTCCAGGGCTAGAGGAACCTTTGAGCAATGTCTTCCCAAGCCCCAAAGGGGCTAGGAGTAGCCCCTTTCCTGGCTCAGAGTAGCTGCCTACTAGATTCTTCTCCGCCTTTGTAAGTCTCAGGAGAACCCCAACAGGCCAGAAGCTCCAGTTCCCAGGTAATTCTCCTGAATCTCTTAAGGGGATAATCTCAAGGCTGCACATTTTAGCTGCTTTAAGTGCCTCAGTTGGATCACCTCAGCAGGAGATTTACCCTGAGGAGTCATAAAACCCCGTTTCCTACAGAGAAGGGAGGGATTACCAATCATTGCTGGGTGCCACCTTAATCAGAACCTCATTTGGGTCTTCCCGGGAGCAACCCTTCATCATAAACAAACATACACCTTTGTTCCAATCTAGTGTATAGGGACACCTCTGTGCCAGCAATAAGGGTGCTCAGAAAGCTTGTTGCTTTTTTTACTGACTCATTCTGTTTTGGTTTTGGCAACACGAAATGATAGCACATAGACATCGGCTCCAACCCCCATAATTTTCCATGTGTTTTGGGAATGATGTCCTTTGGAAAGGGTACCCAGCTATAATGACCCTCACCCCCATACTTATGGAGTAAGGAAAGACTTGGGGTTCCTGAGCTTTGCTCCAGAGATGTCTGACAACCTTTCACTAAATTGGGAGCAAAATATAACCACCTTTGTTACTTGTAGCCTGAGAATAGGTAATTTTAAGTAAGAACCTTGAAAATTTGGGAGAAGATGGTTTGCATCTGAAGCCCAAAGGTGGTAAAAATTTACCAAACTGTTGTGTTACCCTGGGCTACCGCTAGATGGCAGCCCATCAGGTTGATCTCTGACCACCAAGCTGATGGGCTTATGAACTGTGGTTTAGCTTCTCAGAGAGGCTTCCTTTTTTAACGGGGGAATTGAGAATGTTTCATTCCGAGATGTTTCTTTGTGTGCAACACTTGTTACTTCCCTCTGAGATCTTGAAAACGTTTCAGTGTGTTCACATATTTTCAGTAATATTGAGCCAGAAACGTTGAGCCCGGAATTAGTGGGTGGAGCCACTTGGTCTCTTCTTGCTTGCTTAGTGCTGCTGGAAGGGAGCACTGTTCTCGAAGGGCTGGGGGGTGGGAACGGAGGGACTACCTGCAGAAGCCATTTGAGACTAGCTGTATTCTGAAAGTCTCCAGAACTGATGAGATAACTCCCCCAGAAACTTCAAACAAGGACTTACAGTGAAAAGTTGGAAGTATGCTTCTGCTCTCGTACCCATTTACAAGGAAGATCCTGCAGACTCAGAAATGAGCACAAGTGTACACAGAGCAATCGGGGGAATGAGGCCCTGCCTCGCGGCGCTAGGTGACTGATGGAAGTGTAAGGCCTGGAGTTAATGTTGCCCCAGGTACTCTCTAAAGCACTGGCCTCACAGGGCTGGAAGATTCCAGATTTTCAGGCTTGATTGATTGCAAGGGAAACAATGAGCCTAGTGTCTGAAGTCCCATTGCAGGTAGTCATGGCCTTGATCCCAGCCTGCCCTAGTTAAACCAGAGGTGTGCCAAGTGGGAGGAGTGAAGTAGAGGTGATGAGTCAGGAGGGGTGGGGAACAGGGAGGGGCAGCGTTCCCAGGATTTTTATTAGTTTATCTAGCTCAGTTAGCGATTTCCCAAGAGCTCTGGAAGAGGGGCTGGGTTACGCTTTATGAAAGATCTGAATTGATTTTGGTGGCTGTAAATATGGACAGCACTTGGTCTTGTGACAGAGGGCGAATATACTCCCCTACTGAAAGAATATACTGTACTGCATGTGAGCAGGGGCTAGGATTACCAGCCTGTGTTCTCTCTCTTTTTAAACTTTGTACTTAATAGAGAAGCTCGCTATTTAGGGCTCCCTTGGTGTGCATTCCTTGACTCCGACTTCCGTGGTCTAGTACTAGTTCCCCAGCCCAGAGCACCCATTCATTACCTGAGGCATAAGACAGACCCCAGGAGAGCCAGTCTGACTGAGGCTAGGCTCCAAGCCAAGCGCAAACTGTGCCTTCAGAGGGTGTTCAGAGAAGCCTGGTAGCGGAGGGCCTGGCTGCCTGGCTTGCATTTAGCTCCCTGTCCCTGGCTGTGTGACCTGGGACAGAGTGTATAATATTTCTGTGACTCTTTTTCCTTATCTCTTAAGATGGGGTCAATAATAATGTAGGGTTGTGGTGAAAAATAATTGAGCTAGTGCCTCTGAGGTGCTGAGAGTGGGGTCTGTGACAGTCAGAAAATGCTGTCAACATTCAAAAATGTTGAAGTTTTCCTCCTCATGTAATGAGAGAGTCAGCCCATCTGAAGTCTCTCAGTATCATCCTGCAGGTGAGATTCCAACTGAGATTTTAGTTCACTTACAGACTTTTTGTTTGCTTTCAAAGGTGAATTAAAAATACCTTTAGATGAGGCTGGAGTTTGCCATAGGCTCCATGACTCCCTGTCACTTATGTGTGACCCTTTGTTCATAGCTTGTCTGGCCTCTTCAGGCATTTGGCTTCTTGTCCTCTGGAGATGGTTTCTCAGGCACTTTCCAAGTCTGCATTTCTGTCTTGCTCTGTCAGAAGATGACATTGTGCTGTGAGTGCCCCTGGTGAGGAGGTGGGGCCCTCAGTTCTCTGTTCCAGCCCTCTTCTCCCTCCTCTGGCAGGATACAGGGTCTCTGGTTTTTCCTACGTTGCCTCAAGCGCTGCACCCCATCCCGCATCTAATCACTCTCCTCCCTTCCCCCAGCGCGCTCCCCAGAGTCACTCCATGACCAGAGCACCAGCCACACAGCAGCATTCATGGACTCATGAGTTTCTGAACCTTCCTCTAAAAGAATAATGTGTTTAGAAACAGATAAACTTTTAAAATTGGGTAAAATTTCCACTTTAAATTAGCTCAGGTAAATCAATAAAATTTAAATTTAAAAAATAAAATTTAGCTCAGTATCAAAAAAAAAAAAAACCAATAAGGCATGATTTTGTAGGTAGATTAATTTAGCCAATTGGACCAGGAAAGTTCTACAAATCATCCCCCAGGTCTGTAGAAGAGCTAGTTAAAGCGTCAGTCAGTCCCCAGTACTTAGTCCCATCCGGAGAATGTACCCACTATAATCAGGGAAAGATAAACATCTTAAACATAAATATCTCTGACTGGATTTGTGTACACAGAGATCTGTAGAAATGTGTTGGATGTAATATTGATTGCTTAGCGTTTAATTTAGAAGTAGCTTGTGTTTTGCTGTCTGTGCAGAATAAACTTGGTCTCTGGTGACTTGATTATTTCACCATAAATGAGCTACTTTTCATGGCTCAATGCCTTGAGTCCAGCAGAGGCAATAAGGGAACATTGAGGTTGCTATAGCAATAATGAAGTTTCTCTTGGTAATTTAAAATTGTAGTTCTGCTGGCTCATAGTGGTAAAGGAAGACTATAATTGGAGAAGCAAAGTTACTAACCAACCATACAATCTGATTGTTTTAGGACTTATTCTTATACCTATATTAGAATGGGCAAATATGTGGACTAGAATGGACTAGACAAATATATTTAAGTATAGTAACTGAGATTTCTTTTAGCAGTACACAGATGGGGTGGCACGGCCTTGGGCCTTCACGCAGGTTTTGCTTTGCCTGGAATCCCTTGCCTGTAAAGCTGCCTGACCAACTCCTCCCTGACCAAACCATCTTCAGGACTGTGGTCTCCTGTAACCCTCAGCACTGATTGACAGCTGTCTCCCCCTCCCTCCACACCTGTTGTTTGCTCCCTGTCATGAAACTCCCTGTCCTTGATTGGAATGGCTGACTTGGGTTGGCATCTGCCTTGTTCAGTCTCTGTGTCTTCTGTGTCCCAGTGTCTAGCATGTGGCGGGGCACCTTCCTGATGGCCGGTGGATGGACAGGTGGACTGGGGGACAGAGACTTTTATATGTGATTGAGAGACCATACTAAAACAACTGGTTTGTTCCTTTCTGGGCCTTATTCATTCCAGTAAAACGATTATTGGAATGTTTACTTACCTCATGGGCATATTAAGGTTTTGTTTGTATTAAGCCATAACCCTTAAAAAATCCCTGTTAAGCACTTAAGAGTAGTGCTTAAGGTGGCAAATGTTGATGCCTGTTCATTCTTTCTTGAAGTAATTTGGGGTAACCATATCAAGAAGCCACAAAGGAAAAGTTTTTCTCTTGAAAAATAGCAAAGTAAAAAGGGTAACCCAATACTTAATCAGCCAATGGTCTTTTTATCTAATTTTTCTGATTTTTAGAATAATGATAATTTAGGTTCTGATGTAACTCTGGCGTGCTGTCATACATATCTTCTAAATCATTCCAGGAAGGTTACTGTATCTACCTTGTGGCTTGTGTTTTGAAGGTATCATAGCACATTCTGAAGCTGAGAAACTAGGCCTGAAGTACATAATGTAAGAACCCCACTGTAAGCCAGACGGATTCTCCCTGCATCCTGACCCTCTAGAGAAGAGCATTTACTATACTCGCAAGATAAGAGTGTGGTATTAGCTGAGGTTCACTTTACCATTGCACTTCTTGTTTGTCTCTTGGTAAAGATGACTGCTGTTAGAAGTCAGCAGGACTCCTGACACACATTGGGAAATCTAGGGCATGGGCTGGCTCATTGAGCGGTCTGTGGACTGGAAAAGCGGGGGGATGCTATTGTTTCTTCATTCCACAGGGAAATTGGAATCAAGCTTGCCCCTTTGCTCTTTGCATTTGAAAAGATTTACTCTGCTTTTCTGTTGCCGTTCTATATAGTTCAGCCAATGCTACCCCTGAATTTGAAGGTCGAGGAGGTGATGAGCTTGGCACAGAGATTGCTAACACCCTGTATCGGATATTTAACAATAAGAGCAGCGTCGACCTGAAGTCCCTCTGCATTAATCCTCGCGAGCACTGCTGGATTCTCTATGTAGACGTGCTGGTAAGTGTCATGTCGTTGTCCTGGCCACGCTCTGCGCGTGTTGGAAACCAGCTGGCCTCCACTGCTTTTACCCTCTTCAAGTGGGTGCTGTCAGCTTCCAGGGTGAAAGTAGTTGGAAAAAGAGGGTCTCCTGTAATAATTTATTAAGTTAAACACAAAAAGTGTGTAGCAGCACTTAGATAGTTTTTTTTTAAAGATTTATTTATGTATGCATACAAGAACTGGGGTGTAGGCCAGATGTGTATGTGAGAGGATTCATCAGAGACAGAGTGGGGAGCAGAACAGGCGGATTGACTGAAATACACTGCTGAGAGGAGCAGCGGGCAAGGCAGGAGAGGTCTGTTGCTGCCATGTGGGAAGCTCCCTGGCTGGGTATCAAACTTGTGCGGCAGTGACTGCGAATAGCTTCATAGTGCTGAGACTTAACTTGTTGCGCCACCAGGGAGGCCCATCACTTACATAGTTTTATAGTAATAGTTAAAACATTTTTACTAAGCAAACCAGGTGATTCAGATGCAGAGCCAGAATTAGGTGCCTCACCTGTCATTGGTGAAGATGGAGACTGCGTAGCACAGCCCCTCAGGAAGTCTGTGGGGACGACAGTGAGAAAATGGGAGAGAAAATCAGTTTTTTTAAAAACACTCAGCTAACACTATGTGCTAGATGCTCTTCTGAGGGCTTTACAAATACTGACTCATTCAGCCTTAATCACATGTCTGTGAAATAGAGCTGGTAGGTACCACTCAGGTCACGTAGCTAACTGGTGAAGACAGGAGTCAAACCAGACAGTCTGATTCGGGAGTCTGGCCGGAGCCCTTTGCTATGTAGCAGGCTCTCTCAGAACCAGTGTGGAGAGGAGCTAGTCAGGTGCCAGACGGATGGGCTGTGGTACAAAGGCAGTGGTCACGCAGACTTGGTGGGGAGTGGTCACCTTTTAATAAGCAGTAATTATGTGAGGCTGTGGAAAGGACAGCGTCTGCACTGTCCTTAATCAGCAAACAGTCTTACTTAATTTTCCTGCTTTTGAGGACAATGATAACTTAAAGGTTCTGACATAACTCTGGCATACTGTCATACATATCTTCTAAATCATTCCAGGAAGGTTACTGTATCTACCTTGTGGCTTGTATTTTGAAAGTATCATAGCACATTCTGAAAGTTTCTTGTGCACTTGAGGTTTTCTTGAAGAACTTAAAGGTGAGAATACAGATTTGCATGGGGCATGAATGAAGCTTATGAATGACTGTTAGTCGAAGGCCCATGCTTAGGGCCTGCCTGTCTTCTGTAAATAATCACCAGGCTCCCCCTTCTGGATAGCCTGTCTCCTGGGCGCTGAAATTTCATGGAATGAACAAACTGACAGCATCTGGTTCTCAGTTCACAGTTTAGATGAAGAGCAGACAGACTCTAAACTGAAAACACACGGAAATACAGGGCCTTTCTCCCCTCACGGTGACGCCCTCCCTGCTGGATGAGCGCAGTAAATGCAGTCAGCACTTCTGCTCATGGGCAAAAACTCCTAGGAGAGACCTTCGTTTTTCTCGTACCTAATGTAAGCACGGGGTGTGAGCGTCAGGTGTACGCTGGAAACTGCATACATTAGTGAGCACGAACCTAGTAGTAGCGACCTGGGCATGGGTCAGCCAGGATGAGTGTGACGCTTGCAGTGCCATTGGAAGTTGTCTGTGGCAAAGTAAGGCCATCACTTCCTCCTTAAGTGCAGGCCCAACCTTTTGCAGAGCTAGTTAGAGGACCTTCCCTGGAAGCTGAAGCCTCGGGAGTGGTACCACGCCAGGGCAGCTGGGACCTGGCACACATGTTCTGTGTAAGCACAGCCTTGACAAGGCAGCGCTTGCCATTAGGGTGAGCACACGGTGCCAGGGAGCCAGCACAGCAGCCGCACGCCTCATCTATAGACACTTGGCTGGTATTTCTCAGGAGCCAGAGTCCTGTAGTTGGAATAATTGTGCTTACTTTTTCTCCCTCTCATATTTGTTGTCCTTAGCTGCTGGAATGTGGTGGAAATTTGTTTGATGCCATCTCCATTGCTGTAAAGGCCGCTCTCTTCAATACAAGGTCAGTCTTCTGAAAGCCCTGTGGGCCTGTGGAGAACCCAACCAGATGCTTGTAATGGAACATTGTGGAAATTTCTACTGAAGGTTATAGATGAAGAGACCAAGGGATTTTAGCATTAAAAATGTGGCATTTAGTGTTAAGCTCCAGTAAGACAGGTTTCATAAGTAAACGCTAAATATATACATGTATTTCTGTATTTTTTATATTGTTATTTTCATAAGTAAAACTGTACTTTGTAGAAAAATACTATAAAAACACAGACAAATAAAAAGTGTAGACACCAAAAAGTGTCGACACCAATTACAGGTCAACTGTCCAAATACTGTTCCTGGATAAAGCTCTGTGGGGCCAGGGGTTTGCCTGTTTTGGGCCCTGCTGTTTCCCCAGCGTGACAGTGCCTCACACATGGGTGGCACTCATATTCCTTGACTGGATGCCTCAATGTTCTAAAAGCAACATAGCAGTCTGTTCTTTGGAAATTTGTTTGATGCCATCGCCATCTGCTGTAAAGGCCACTCTCTTCAATACAAGGTCAATACAAGGGGGTTTGAGGGGTAGAGCAGGAAGTGGTTATACCACTGTGGTTTGCAGCTAGGCGGTGTAAGGGGACATGGCACTAGACTATTTTGAAGGTGGCATTTCCTCTGAGTGCTTGATTATGTGGATTTCCTCCTCTTGGCCTCCCTCACACACACACACACACACACACACACACACACACACACGGAAAGATCGCAACATTTGAAAATTAATATGTGGGTTTCTCATTTATGAGAAAGCTAACACTATGATGATGGT
Source organism: Scalopus aquaticus (assembly GCA_004024925.1). NCBI lineage: Eukaryota > Metazoa > Chordata > Mammalia > Eulipotyphla > Talpidae > Scalopus > Scalopus aquaticus. Next base: position 116,520 of record PVIJ01000517.1, on the reverse strand, counting down.
GGGGAGCCCTGGGGTATTAGAAACTGAGTATTAGCCCCTTCTACTTAATTGAGTAAGTGAATAGGATAGTATTCTTGGATGTTCATCACATCTTCTTGGAATGGTGAGGAATTGGAAACAACATGAAGTCCCAACACAGGGCATTGAAATCAGCATGTTTGTGGGCTTGTGGTTTTTTTTTTTTTCTTTGTTTAAGATTTATTTTATTTTTGCATACAAGCTGGGGTACAAGCAGGCCAGAGGCGTGAGGCGGTGAGAGGGTTCACCAGAGACAGAGCGGGGAATAGAACAGGCAGATCGACCGAAACACACTGCTGAGGGGAGCAGCGGGCGAGGCAGGAGAGGTCTGCCGCCCCGTGTGGGATTCTCCCCGGCCGGGTGTCGAACCTGTGCGGCAGCCGCTGATGGCTCCACAGCGCTGTGCTAACCTGTTTTGCCACCAAGGAGGCCCCTTATGGGCTTGTTAATGTGAAAAATCAGTCATTAAATACAATCCTCTTGTCTGTTATTTTTTTTTTTGTATTTTACTTTTGGTAATTATTGTATTTATTATGTCTGGGAAAAATACATACATTCCAAATGGACATTGTTTTTCAGTGCTCATATTATGGACAATTTAATTTGTCTGAATTTTATAATGTTTCAGTGGCAAATTTAGACTGTTGATGTAATTTGAAACAAGAGAAACAAAAACAAAGTTAAAGAAATTTAGGTCAGAAACTGCAGGATGGAATATTTGCTGAGCCCCCACCCCTGCCTGTGCCACTAGACTCCTAGCTGAGACTAGTGAGGGGTGGGCCTGGCACTCATAGCCACTGTGGAGCCTTGAGTACCAGATGCCACTAGCAGCCTGTGCTTGGGCTCCTTGCAGGAGAAAGGAAGTTGCCATCTGTTGTACTTCGAGCCTCACAAGTGATTCCCTGTCTGCCAGCTGGTTTCCTTGGGCACCAGGGCAGAGAGAGTAGAACCAAATGAGGCAATTTGGCTGTGGGGGAGGTGTTGGGCAAACTGTACACCGGGAGGGTAAAGCGCAGCTGCTCCGGTTGGGGAAGCTGGCTGTCACTGGCAGAGCCAGAGCGCGGCCCCGGAACAGGGGCAGCCCTGCAGCAGCGAGGAAGGGGGACTCTGAGCCTTTGGGTCCCCTGGCGTGTGGCGAACCCTTTTGTACAGTTAAGTTCCTTTAGAAGGTGAGAGGCTGTTCTCCAGATCGTCTTCTATAGCCCTTCCGCTGAACCGTGTTGTGCCCAGGGGTTGGGAAGGTGTGTGGATAGGTTTACTGTTTTTGACCACATCTGCCAAATGTTCTCTGTTTTGGTGAGTGTGCCTGGTAGCACATTAGTAGTTTTAATTTTCATTTCTCTGATGAACTTTTAAGCTGAGCACCTTTTTGTATGTTTGTTGGTGCTTGAGTAAGTACTTTGATGAAGTCCCATTTCAAGTCTGTTGTCCATTTTTTCTTTTGGGTTGTCCTATCTTTCTCTGATGTTTGATAGCAATTTTTTAGGTAATAGGTCAGTTTGTACACACACATATGTAAACACACACATTTGCAAACATTTTCTCCACGATGGGTTTTCTTTTTAGTTTCTTTTTTTTTTTTAATTTAAAGATTGATTTATTTATGCATGCAAGAACTGGGGTATAGGCCAGAGGTGCGGGGGGTGAGAGGATTCACCAGAGACAGAGTGGGGAGCAGAACAGGCAGTTCGACTGAAGTACACTATTGAGGGGAGCAATGGGCGAGGCAGGAGAGGTCTGCTGTACCATGTGGGAACCTCCCTGGCTGGGTATCGAACTCGTGCAGCAGTGGCTGTGGATAGCTTCAAAGTGCCAAGACTTAACCCATTGCACCACCAGGGAGGCCCTCTTTTTAGTTTCTAAACGATGTTTTTTGACAACTGGAAGTTCATAATCTCAAGATAATTGGATCTATCATTTTTACCCTTTATGGAAAGTACTTTTTGTGTCCTGTTCAAGAAATCTTTATGTGTTCCAAGTTCATGAAGATGCTTAGTTTTTCTTCTAAAAGCTTTCTTGTTTTATCTTTCGCCTTTGCATCTGTAGTCCATTTGGCATGGATTTTATGTATAGTGTGAGATAGGGATTGAAATTCTGATAGGCATTGTGGATATCTGATTGACCATTTTTAAAAAGGCTCCTCCCCTCATTGCACTACAGTGTCAACTGTGCTTTTGACAGGGTGACAGGGTGACATAAAGATGATAAAGTTCAGTCTTAGCATAACTGTATCTTGTGAGATACAGGAATTCTGACTCTTCTCAGTCTCAAGAAAAATAAGTTACCGTTCTTCCTCTAGGTAAGTGGGAATTTTCATTGTGCTTGTTTTCAGGATACCGAGAGTTCGTGTTCTGGAGGATGAGGAGGGATCAAAGGACATCGAGCTGTCTGATGACCCTTATGACTGCATCCGGCTGAGTGTGGAGAATGTCCCCTGCATTGTCACCCTGTGCAAGGTATGCGCTTGGGTTTTGTCTGAAGGTTTGGAGGGCTGATGTTTTTTCTTCCCTGTGAGTCGTCTTCAATCCCAACCTGGTAAGCTTAATTAGATTGAAAAGGTATAATCTCACAAACCATATAGAAGTAGCTTTCACCCTAATCTAATAGTTTGGTTATATTGGAAACCATGACAATGAACGGCTCTTTTCTTTCTAATTGGAAGACATGAGGGACTCTCAAGAGCACATGAGTGGGTTCATAGTAACAGTAGTCAGATTTAATTAATCTCTTATGTACCACACATTTCACTAAAACCCTGTATACCCATTTCCTTTCATTCCCTCTGCTCTGTGGGTCTACTCTGATTGAATAGTAATAGGATGGTTGAAAGGCTCACGCTGCCCCTTGTGTGGGCCCCAGTGTCCTCATCCATGAAGTGAGAGGGTTGGAGCAGGTCCTGATGTCTGATATGTCAGGTGTGTTTTTTACATCCCCACAGAGGCCTGTGGAGCCTGACATCTGACTGAGCTCATTTATGACTGGAGCTACCTCCGATTGTGCCGAGGGGCCTATGTTAACTGGGATTGCCACTGATTCTTTCAGGGTTCATCATATCAAAATAAGACTGAACAGGTTAGATTTCATTCCTCTAAAATAGCTTCATCAACCTGAGGTATGGTGCATGGACCCTCTTGACTCATCTTTGTCATCAGTGAAACGTCCATGTGACCTCACCTATGAATCTGCCCCTTTGCCCCTCTAATAAAATCCCTTGGTGGCCTCTGACTTGGATAGTCTCTGAATTTAGTTCTCACACCACCTACCTCCCAACAATATTGCACTCCATGCTTCTGTTACACTGTTTGTGCAGGGGCCAATGTAGAATTATTGCCCATAGCTTCAGATGTTTTCCATGTGAGCAGAATCTAAAATCAGATCTGCATGGGCAATGCTGGTTCTTTGCTGGTGTAGATACTCCCTCCATGAAGCTGTCAAGAGTGGAATTGGGGGTGTGTGTGACCCATACGTGCACTTTGCTCCCTGACTTTGCAGATTGGCTATCGGCACGTGGTAGATGCTACACTTCAGGAAGAGGCCTGCTCCTTGGCCAGCTTGCTGGTGTCCGTGACCAGCAAAGGGGTCGTGACATGCATGAGGAAAGTGGGGAAAGGCAGCCTGGATCCAGAGAGTGTCTTCGAGATGATGGAGGTGAGGCTCTGACTCTGAGGCAAGTGCTGGATCCCAGCCGGGGCTTGGTGCTTCCTGCCCCCTTGGTCACTCCGTGGGAATTCTCCCATATACACCCTTGACCCCAAATGCGGGGCCTGGAGAACAGCTGGTGTGAACTGGATGTCTGCTAGCCACGGGTGTGGCAGTGGGGGCTGTGAGCAGAGGGTCAGGAACCTGCCGTTAACAGTTGCTTATCCTTCCCTCTCTGATCGCACGTTTCTGCATTCCTACTTGAGAGTGTTGGTCTTTGATACTGTAAAAAGTCACTTGTAACTAAAAAACCCCAAGCTTTTGTGATTTGATGAGGAAATTGAATTCCTGGCTGACTGCTTTCTATCCCTCTAACGGAGTGAGTAAATGTGGAGCCAGGAGACTGAAGAATGATCGTCTCCCCGTTCTTCATGGGTCCAGAGTGTTTAAATGGACACTAATAGGAATGGTGGGACATCTTCCAGCTGCCTCAGAGATTGTATTGCTTCTCGTGGGTCTCCTCAGCCCTTACTGGCGGACCATTAGGGTGCTTTTCAGCGCTCTGTGCTGACTGGCTGATGTGTCTGTCTCCCTCTGTCCTGGAAGCCCCTCCCAGGCATCAACCACGTTCTGCTCACTGTGTCTTCCTGCCTTTGTGTCTGCCTCACTTTCTAGAAGTTTCTGAGGACTCTTGACACCGACTGACTGAATTACCAGTGTTAGCTGGACCGGGATTTTTTTTTCTGCTTTTGATGACACTACATCACAACCCACTCCCAGAGGTCACTGTTTGACAGCACATAAAGTTGTCATCTACATGCTCCCTTCATTCTTAGAAACAGTGACTCTTCACTGAAGACTCTAGGCACTTGATGCCTTTTTTCTTTTTACCATCTTATTTGAAAGTGACACTAGGTGGTGTATATGTAGTGTCAAGGACCTGAGTGTGGGCACTGAAGACATCATACTGCCTGGAATGCATGTCTCAGCCCTGGGCCACAGTCCCCATATGCAAAATTGGGGTGATAATAACCGTCCCTGCCGCTGAGTGGTTGTGAGGAATAAGTGGGGGTATAGAGGTAAAGCCTTTGTCAGAGCGTCTGCTAAATCCTAAATTTGCAGTAAATGTCAGCTCTGTTCTGTGTGCTCCGTGACGTACTCAAGTTCAGGTGTCCTCAGCTGGATATGGCAACTAGTGTTCTTCATGGTTGGTTGGTTAACTGGTTCATTTTTTAAAATAAATGCCTGTGCAGTCTTTAGTAGAAGTTCTACCCAAGCCCTCTTCTGGACAAGTGGCTCTCAGCCTTGTTTTAGGAGGAACTCTTCTCCCACCCCCAGGAGAATTTTCGGAGAATTCCAGTATTTAAATGACAAAAGCTATAAACAGCTAAGCTTACTGCGTGCTTACTAAGCGTCAGACCCTGTTTTTGGTGCTTTGAATATATTGTCATTTAATCCTTCATATTTCTGTGAGGAAACTACAGGTGGTTTCTGATTTATGATAGTTCAACTTAATCATTTTTGGACTTTACCATGGTGTAGGATGAAGGCATTCAGTAGAAACCATACACTGAATTTTGAATTAGGGCATTCTTTTCTTCACTTTCAGTACAGTAGTCAGTAAATTACATGACATATTCAATACTTTGTTATAAAATAGACTTTGTGTTAGATGAGTTTGCCCAGCTGTAGGTTAATGTAAATGTTGTAAGCATGTTTAAGGTAGGCTGGGCTAAGCTGTCCTGTCCAGTCGGTTTGGTGTATTAAATGCATTTGTGACTTATATTTCCCATGATGTAATCCCATAGTAAATTGAGGAAGATTGTATTGTTATCCTTATTTTTACAGATGAGGAAATCGAGGGTTGGTAACTTGCCTAAGTTCTCACAGCTCATAAATGCTGGCTTTAGGATTCAGACTCAGACTGTCCGCTAGAGTCCCTCTCGCAGTCAGCTTTTGTAAACCAGGTTGGCTCTTGCCACTGTGGGTGGATGGGAAAATCGGAGCTCTGTCCAGTGAGCTGAGCTCTGTCTTCCCCTGGGGCTGGGAATGAGGTCTGCAAACCCTGTTCAGAGGCCCTTTCTCACTGCTTGTTCCGTGAAGGAACACAGTGATCCTGAAATGCCTCTGATGAGGTGCTGAGAGCTGGGCGTGGTTGAGCAGACTGCCACCCCCAGCCTCTACAATCTCTTCTGCAAGTCCAGGTTCAGACCTTCTCAAGTCCTGGTGTCCTGTCTCATTTCCTCCTAGTCTCCCTTTCCACCTTCACTTATAGGAATAATCAGTACCCCAACCTTGGCATCTTTTCTTTCTCTAACATTTTGATAAAAATCGTTCGAAAGTCATTTTGAACCTTAACCCTGACTTTGCATTTCATAGAATCGATCACTTCCCTCCTTGAGACTGAGATCTTTCACGGGAGTGTTCTTAACACTTGGAGTCTCATCCGGTGTTCTGGGCCAGACGAGAAGGGACACAGGTTTTTGATCTGAGGAGAATACCCTACAGCTAGGAGGACTGGCGCAGGGATGTCGGCCTGGGAGGCTCTCTCCCTGACATGGGGCCACTGGCAGAGTTGAATTAAAACTACTGTGGGAACATGGAAGACTTGTGAGGTAGAGACTTGTAGTTGATTCACTGTATTCTTAAACCATTCATGAGCCCCAGAAACAGAATGTCTTTCAGAAAGATTTTGTATCCTGGGGCATTTTCTTGAGGTGTCCCCATATATGTACTATGCAGGGAGATCTTGAGTTGACTGACCTCTTGCTGTGTCCCCTGGCGGACGGCATCTCTGTGTGACATTCACACCGCAGACCCTGTCCACAGATTGACTTGCCTCTCACCTGGGCAGGTCTGCTCAGAGGCTTGGTGGTGGGTGAATTAGAAACTGCTTGTTAAAATGTGTCCTCAGTTCCTTTGTGAAGCAGACTCTGGATTCCCTGCGGCCTCCCTATGTCTTTTTACTACAGTACGTGGCTGTCACCATGTCCAGAGTGGGTTGGCAGTTTTGCCTCTTGTAATGGCAGCAGGATTGCTAAGTGTGAGCTAGTGGCCAGGGCAGCCTTTTCTACCTCCTGCTTGCTACCTGGGGCTCTGCGTCTGTCGTTTTCTTTCTTTTTCTTGGTATCACAGTTTTTCCAGAATGTAACTATTAATGTTGGGCCTTGTGGCTTGTTTTTGTTTTAATGTGTTTTATTAAATAAAAGTTTTGTAAGGCAGAGGGAATGTATATAATTTTGGAGTGGCTAGCTGGCAGAAGGGGACCTTTTCCCTGTCAAGTATGTGTCTCACAAGAGGGTGCCACTCTCTTCCTCCCTCTGTCCTGCAGACTGGCAAGCGAGTGGGCAAGGTGCTGCACACCTCCCTGCAGAGTGTCCTGCACAAGGAAGAGAGCCTCGGGCCCAAGAGACAGAAAGTCGGATTCCTGGGATGATTGGCACATCATCCCTCAACTGAGGAGTGTTTTTTTTTACTTTCAAGCTGAAGTTTGTATATATTTTTCTTAACTGTTCAGAATTTAAAGCAACATTTGTACATGTAAGATTAAAGTCTATTTTCTTGTCTGGTTTGGAATGGCCGGAATTCTTCAGCTGTAAGCCAAGATGCCAGTCGATGACCCCTTCGTGGTTCTGGCCCGTGTCTAGTGGAAGGCAGCCACGGCCAGAGACCTGTTCCAAGGGAGAGGGCTCTGGGCAGAGGCCTCCCCAAGGGGACGCCCTTGTCTCCTGCCGCAGGAGCTCAAAACAACAAGAAGATGCCTGCTTCATGAAAGACCGGGCAGGATGGGGGAAAAAATGACTTGGCAGGAAAATGTCTTAAAGGAAAGGTTCATGATATGTATTTTGTGAATTTTTTCCTCCTTGTGGGGTTTTTGAAATAAGAATCACCAAAAGAAGGTTTATTCGCTGTGTGTTTGTGAGGTTCTGCGGGGAGAGGAAGGAGGAAGCACTCTGCCCAGGTACCTGGCTGGTGAGCCTGCCCAAGGCCTTGGGAAGGCCAGCTCCTGCCGCCCTCCAGGAGATCAGGCAGAACTCCCTCAGGTCGGGGGCTTAGCCGCCACTTTGGTGCTTAGCCAAACTTTATCACTCATGTTTTAAAATTGCTTTGTGCTTTATAACCACTCCCTGGTGTTTCGTAAGATTTTCTTTTTTCATCAGCGCTAAGAAGACTGCTTCAGAGATGTTGTCATGTGATTGCTAAGCTGCCTTCATACTCTGGGGACAGTAGGGATGGCCATTCTCAGTGGCCCCAGAGGCGCTTCCTCTAGCTACTCACAGTGCAGTGTGTGCAGTTGAGTCTGTTCATGGTTGAGCAGTTTGTGTTTTTCTTTTCTAGGGGAACTAAGACTCCCAAGTCAGTGTTTAAGAGCTCTGGGGTAGTAACCGATTCAGGAAGGAGACTATTTCAGCCATGGCATTTGCTGTCTGCATTTCAGTGAGACAAATAGGGTAAGGAGTTAGGAATTTATTGCCTGATGGAAAGAACATAATGTGAGCTGAGGCCCTTGCAGACTGGTTCCAGAGGTCCTGGCGTGGTCACTTCTTCCTGGCGTGGCCAGGTCTGTCTGTGGAGAGAAGCAGCTGCCTAGACTTGGTTTTGGAACTGCTGCCCCATCGAGAGCACAGCTTGGGTTTTCATTTTATATGTTTTTCCAGTGACTGTCCCTCCCGGCGCCTTGATGCTCCCAACAAGGCAGTTATCAGCCTGTCCCCTTCTCCCCCGCTCCTGGTTGACTGCTGTGATGGAACATTGACAGTTGGGGGTACAGAGATGCAGCCAGCACTTGAATAGTTTAGAAGCCTTCAGTCTTGATAATTAAAGCATCAGAAAAATGAGAAAGATGCGGCTTTGCCAGACCAGTTGCATGTCGGTTATCTAGCTGGGTTGATTGTCCAAGCAGTTAAAGCAAAAATGAAGGAAGGAGAGAGATAAAGGAAGGAGAGAAGTCTGTTAGTATCTGTTGCTGTCACCCCATACCTTTCCTTGAAGGTCACTCCTACCTGTACTAAGTGTACTTTACAAATGGAACAAAGCCCCTAATGAGCAAGTTCTCACCAAGAGAGGCATGTATGGAAAATATCCACTATTGCAGTTCTCAGATCAAATAAGGGGAAAGTTGAAGCCAGACCAGCCAAAAATATTGTCCTGAAGAGACCCACTGCTTTATCCAGCAGAACCAGTTATCAGAAGTGGACATTCAATAAAAATCAGGGAGAAGAACATCAAAGTTGGTCAAAAGGCAGTTAAGTTGGGGTTGGGGAAGGTAAGAGCAGACTCATATAGCTCACTGGCAAAACCCCCCATTTAAAAAATGGGTAGACCTGAATGCACATTTTTTCCAAAGAAGATACAAGAAAGGCTGATGGGTCCATGAAAGCTGCTCAGCAGCACTAGTCATTAGAGAGCTGTGGATTAAAACCGTGGTTGTGTGGAAGGCCATCATGTAAGCAAGCGCCAGGAGTCAGCACAGGATGCTATAGATGTGGAGAAAGGGGAACCCATGCGCATTGCTGGTGGGACTGTAAACGGGTGACCATTATAGAAAACATTATGAAGGTCCTCAAACAGTTAAAAATAGCACTGTCATATGATCCAGCAACTCCAATTCCAGTTTAGGAAGATAACAAAAGAAACAAAACCACTAACTTGAAAAGGTATTTGCATCCACATGTTCATGGCAACAGTGATGGATACTTAGGTAGATTTCATGACTTGACTGTTGTAAATTACACACACACACACACACACACACACACAATGAACTATATTATTCAACCACCAAAACAAGGAAATCCTACCCTTTATAATGACAAGAATGGATTTTGAAGGCATTATATACTAAGTGAAATAAGTCACATAGGGAAAAAACTTTGCTCTCACTTATATCTAAAATCTTAAATAAAATCAAATTCAGAAAAGAAGTCAGACTGGTAGGTTATCAGACACAGAGGGTAGGAGGATGGAGAATTCTCCAATTTTATTTCCCGCCTGGTTTTAGTAAGAAATAATTGCATGTATCACTGTATAAGTTTAACAATGTTTTGATTTACATAATTGTGAAATGAAAAAGGTAGTCAAAAGGTACAGACTTCCATTACTTATCAGGGATGTAATTTACAACTTGATGACGGTCACTAACACTGCTGTATGATGTATAGGCAAGTTAAGAGTAAATCCTAAGAGTTCTTGCTACAAGAAGAATTTCCCCCCTTTTTTCTTTATTTTCATTTTGTTGTATCTATATGATAATGGAAATTGGCTGAACTTAATGTGATAATCATTTCATTATACAGGTCAATCAAACCATCTTGTTGTAAACTTCATGCTTACTCAGTGGCATGTATCAATTATTTCTCAATAAAACTGAGAAATTTTCACAGGGGAAAAATGATATCGATCAGAATCTGCATAGGAAGAACATTGGAGAAGAAATAAAGATAAAAGAAAAGCTTATTTTTCATATTCTTAATCTACAGATAACTTTGAATTAATAGCAACAATGTGTTAGATTATGTATGCTTACATATTTAATATGTATAAGCAAAGTGAATGCCATTAGTGTTACCAGGGAACAATTAAGATTATTTTGTTATTAAAGTACTCTGCATGTGAAATAGTGTAGGGTTATTTGAAAGTGCACTTGGATTAATTATATATTTAGTGGACATGTTCTGGACTCGTCATCAACAGTCAAATACACGTTCTTAAAATCTCAGGGCTCATTCACCAAGATAGACAAAATCCTAGGCCATAAAACACACGTTAGCACTTTAATAGTCTAGAAATCCATACAATGTATGATCTCAAACCACAACAAAATCAAACTAGAAATCAATTACAGAAAGGTCGCTGGAAAATTCCAAAATACTTGACAGTTAAGGAGCATTTTAAATAACACATGGGTGAAAAAAGAAATCTCAAGTGAAATTAAATATTTTGTACTAAATGAAAATAAAACAACTCAAAATTTGTACAAAGCGAAAGCAGGGGCTAGAGGGAAATTCTTTAAACAAACAGAAAACAAGAAAGATTTAAAATCATTCAGCTAAGCTTCTGCCTTAGGAAACTAGAAAAAGAAGAGTAAATCCAAAGTAAGCAAAAGAAAAGAAATAACAATTAGAGCAGAAATCAATGACACTGAAAACAGGAAATCAACAGAGAATGAATGAAACCAAAAGCTAATTCTTTGAACGGTTGGTGAGAAGGGAGGTTCTGAAGTGAGCAGTTGGTCGCCAGTTATTTTCTTCCTTGGGGATGTTGGCATCTTCTGGACGTGGCTGAGGATCAGTCAGAGAGCTCTGGGGGCACAGGTATGGACCAGCAAAAATCCTGGCAAGGTTGCGTGCAGGCTTGTGATGATTTGGAAACTTCAGGATTTCTCAGTACACAGCTGGGTTTATATCTGTTAAATCCCAGTGCTGCATGGGGCGGAGAGGAGGGTAAGGAGTGTGAAAAAGCTAGATTGAAATCCATAGTATCTCATAGAGCTAATCAGGTTTATTTATTTTTATATATGAACTAATTAAAGCTAAAGACATCCGGTAAATGCAAAACGGCTGAGCATGCCCAGTTTATTCTTCCCAAATTTACAAATCTCTTATCTCCCCCTGGAGCAAAAGTAATAAAGGGGTGAACAGCGACCACTGGGTCCTGAGGGCCATGCGGCTTCTTGGAGCACTCCTTCCCACACCTTTGCCGCTGCCTCTCACTTGCTCCATTGAAAAAATTTGCTCCTTGAAAAAATTCCAGAGGAATCTACGTCTTGAATAACTTGCTCCGGGACACAAGTACCAGGTGCCTGAGGCAGATTTGGAACCCAGGACTCCAGTTTTCTTTCCACTAGGGTGCTGCTAACCTTTAGGGATGAGACAAGCAAGGTGGGCCCCGAAAGAGCCAAGCACTTGCTCCTACTCCCGCCCCCAGCAGTACTGTGTGCCCCAGGGCCTGGACTCAGGCAGAGCACCAGGGCAGCCACTGCAGCTGGGTGTGCAAAGGAACAAAGACGTTCCAATGAGGGTCACTGAGGTCAAGGTTACAGGCCCTTTATCTTCGAGTTTGACTAAGGACCAGGACTGCTCTTGTGATGTTCTTGGCTAAGGACGCCCTAGGTGGTCTTGTCTTTGAGGAGAACTAGGAGTCCTCTGCCTCCATGGGCCTGGCCCCATTTCTCTTGACATGGGGCCAGTGGAGCTAAAAGAAAACATCTGCGGGAGCCGAGGCGGGTGGAGAGTGCTCCATGCTGGGCCAGGAGTTTGTACATTGTTTGGGCTGACCTGGGTGGGGTGAGCAGAGCTTGTTTTGTGTGATTCTTACTTCCAACAGTTTTGGAGGGGCAAAAACAGCCATACAAGATCTTGAAAACTGAATGTACTTTAAAGACCTCTCTTGTGACTTATGTACCTCTGGGCTTTGTCACGATCACACTGTGTGCAGGGAAATGGGCCCTGAGTGTGGTTTGCACAGACATTTCCTGTGATGGGGGTGCTCGTGAACATTAGCATGGCAGAAACCACCCTCTGAGGACTTGCAGACAGGGAGCGTCCCGGCTGTGAGGATGAAATCTGTAGACTCCCCCAGGCTGTGGGTGAGCCCATGGCAGGGCCTGTTATGATGGGCCACAGCTGGGCTGGAAGAGCTGGGTGGACAGGGGGCCTGGGTAGTGTATGGCCAGGAAGTCAGCACTGGCTGCAGATGGGGTGCGGTGGCTGCCAAGGACCTGTGCCTCTGCTGCTTTCTGACGAGGGTGCTCTGACCTGGGAGGCCCCTTGCAAACAGGTTTTTTCTGGAGCTGCAACACAACGAGGACAGCACCAAGCAGAATTCTAGCCAAAGGTGGTTTTTTTGGAAGATTAAAAAAAGTCCAGGAACAATATAGAGGAAGCATTAGGAGAAAAAAGAGAAAGGAACGTGGAATAGAGACCGGCCAAGGACAGTCGTTTCAAATATTTGCCTGTCTCCTACATGGCACCAGGGGCCCCTGGGTGATGTTTCGGGGGCCTGCGTGCCTCACCACAGGAACTTTGTAACAAGCTGAGTGCTCCTGAAGGAAACAACTGCTTCACAGAGTAATGAGCTGCTCATCCGGAAGGTTCAAGCAAGTACATGGAGACTGACAGGGGCAGAGGGAAGAGCTCCCCGCCGCTCCATTGAGGGTGGCTGGACCAAAAGGCCTCTGCCAACCTTCTTTCTATCTTGGAGATCCAGAGATGGTGTGTTGCTGCATTTTTTCCAGACCCACTGAAGCAATTAAAAAATAACTCAATGCCAGGACAGGGTGAGAAAAAATGGTGATAGAGCTTCGATGTTTACATTTGATGAAATAGCACATTTAATATGCAAATAGGACACGGGGCAACATGCTCCTCACAGTACTAGATTTCCTTTTAGAATGACGGGGTCTGAGGCTGCCGCAGTGGCGGGTGATGGTACAAGTTTATAGTTCTGTGATGAACTTGTCTTCTCTCAAGGCCACCGGCGTCCCCCTGGGCTGTGGAGGCCCTCCTTGGAAACATGCCAGGCTAAACCTGAGGCGCTCCCAGGCCAAAACACTCCCCTGCTGTGATTCGGTATTAAATGATGCCCCTAAGCTGCTTGCGGAGGGTTTTGTCCAGCACACTGTGCGCCCGAGTGTGGATGCGTGCGCCTCCACCCACGAAACCTGTGGGGTGCAAGAGCAAAGACACCGCTCACTACTTAGCGGCGAGCTCTGAGGCACACCGTCCTACAGCGCGAAGGGAGAGGCCACTTGCCAGGTAAGTAGGAGGGCACGCCCCCCCAGTGAAGGAGGGGTCCTGGCTGGTTCGGGGCTAACGTTGGACACCTGCTTAATATCTCTCCGCTGCCTCTCTGGACCCCCAGTCCGTGCTCCACCCAGTAGGCAGCACGTCCTTCCGAAGTGTGATCTGGCCACCACCCTGCCCAGCTTGGCTCTTCACCGGCCTCTCACTTCCTCCCACTTGTGTCCAAGTCTTCTAACGTGGCTTGAATAGCCCTTGGCGATCTGGCCCCATCTGCACCTCCAGCTTTACCCCCTCCCTGCCATCCATGCCCAGGATCTAGGATGTGTCATACTTTCTCTCGATTCCAAGCCTGGAGCACAGTCCAAAGTCTTTCCCTCCCTGCCCTGCCCGCCCCTAACCATCCACTCTTTGTCCTTCCTCAGCTTGGGGGCTGCCTTCCTTCCCCACCCTGCCCGGCTGTGCTAGGTGTCCTGGGACACCCCTCTGCAGTCTGATGACGCAGTGTGGGCTCTCACTTTGAACCCTTAGGCCTTTACGTAGACCCAGGCACACTGGGGTGAATGAGGGACTGATGGGATGCTAACAGTTCCAGGTGTGTCCTGACAGCATGGCTCCGGGTGTGATTCTGGTGCATGGAGACACGGAGCAGCCAACCACCCAGGGTGTCCCAGTTTTCTGAATTACCACAGCACAGCTTTTCTGGAACATTCTTCCCAACATATCCAGGGCAGGGCCTCAGCCATAACAAAACTTGGGGCCTCAGGGCCCACCTGGTGGCGCAACGGGTTAAGCGCAGCACCATGAAGCCATCCAGAGCCACTGCAGCACAAGTTCGATCCCCGGCCAGGGAGCTTCCCACATGGCACAGCAGAACTCTCCTGCCTCGCCTGCTGCTCCCCTCAGCAGTGTATTTCAGTCGATCTGCCTGTTCTGCTCCCTACTCTGTCTCTGGTGAATCCTCTCACCCACCCCACCCACCCCACACACACATCTGGCCTACACCCCAGCTTGTATGCAAAAATAAATCTTAAAAAAAAAAAGCTTGGGGCCTCTTACTGCCTCATCTTTGGAAAGCAAGACTCCTGGCCTCTCCCTCCCACTGAATAGCCAAGAGGAAAACACTAGGAAAAGCAGAGGAGCAAAAGCATAGAGAGTGATGAAAGTGCTTTCCTCTGCCCTGTGCCACCCACCCAGAGTTCCAGGAAGCAGGGCCCCTGGAAGGTTGTGTAATCTTAGGCCCAGCTCACTGAGGCCCAGCTGTGAATGTCAACCCCCCACCACCCCCTGCCCCCCACAGAGGCCAGGATCACAGAGCCATCAGTCTGCTTGCTGCCTGCCCCAGGTTCCCGCCCTTGACGCCACCGCAGCACTCGGGCCAACCAAGTGGGGCTGCAGCACGGACCCCTCCCTAATTCACATGGGGCCAGGCGGGGCCCTGGAAGAAGCCTGAATGACATAGTACCGCATTTTCTTTTTGAATGATCTCAAGCTCATAGGAAATTTGCAAGTCTGGAACAAAGAACACTTCCCCTGAACCGCTGGTGAGTGAGCTGTCAGTCATACCTGAGCGCGTTTCCTGCCCCATCACCAGACACCAGCAAAGTCGGGAAAGCGCGGGGGATGGCTTTGCCCCGGGCCCCTCACTCATCATGCTTCTCCGCTTGCCCCAGCGTCGTCCCCAGCAGCACAAACAGCCTGTCCAGGTCCATGTGGTGCATTTACTTGTCCTGCGTCTTCCATCTCCTTCAGTCTAAATGACCCAGTTGTTTTGTTGGGGCCCTCAGTCTGCGTGATGTTTCTGTGGCAGGAATCTCAGCTGCTGCATTTTTTGCCCCTGACCAAAGTCAAGGTGATGCCTCATCAGTCTCCCCACAGCCCAGCAGGTGCTCAGGTGCTGCAGGTGTTCAGCTCTCCTGTTAGCGGTGATATTTACTTATTAAGGTGGTGGCTTCCAGGCTTGTGTGAAGTCATGTTTTTCTCTTTGTAATTAATAAGTGCTTTGTGGCCTAATTTGACAGTATGACGACATCACATCCCCGTCTCTGCTTCAGCGTTTTCACTTGTTTGTGTCCGCAATCTGGCGGCCCACTTTATTGTGGCCATTGGTGATTTATGCGCAAGCTGTCCTCTGATTTTGGCCCCGGAAGCCCCTGGGTTCTACTGTCCACCCCACCCTTCTTTAAGCATTTCCTTGCTTCCTGGCAGAACAACTGTTCTAGCCTAATTTTCTACTTTCCCTGAACCATCCCTGGATTCAGCCATTTCTCGAAGGTGCTCTAATTCCCTTTAGAAGCTGGTAGTCGTTGCTGGGAGGCTGCAGGCTTTGGAGGGGTTTGCTCCCAGGCTTGCCCAGTGAGAGCTGGGGTACACTTCCTGATATTTCCATCTAAATCTATGGGTTCATCTCTATATGCTGAAGTCCACAGTTGCACACCGATGGATAGCTCTGATTTTCATCCTGTTCCTTGGGATTCATTCTCGTTTGGTCTACGTATTTATAACTCCCCTCTCTGATGAGAAACCTGGCTCCCATTGTCTTTAATGGAGTCATTATGTCCCAGGATTTTGAAAAGTAGATGAGCAGCATAACTGCTTCTGCCACGGGGACCGCCGAGCCCATCGGTCAGGTTTGCTCCCTCCCACTCCCTCCCACTGGATCCCCTTCTCTCCTCCCTTAGACTCCAACTCCCCATCCAGCTCCCCTGAGTGATGCCCCTCCCACCCTGCTGGGACCCGACACCCCACTTCAGGTCCCCCTTCTCAGAGACAGTCTTTTTTCCCTGCTTCACCTCTGACACTGCTCTGGGGCTCCATGGACCGCTCTCACTGGGGTCATCTCCATTGGAGAAAAGGCGAAGGAAGGGGAGGGCTCCCTTGTATTTTAACCAAGGACGCGTCAAGTGCACGGAGACAGCGCCACTAAATAACCCAAGCCCCGTCCCACTCCGTCAGCAGCAGGCCCGGCCACTCTGTAAAGGGCCATCAGAACGTCCCTGTTTTGGAGTCAGCCTGCTTGGTTCAAATCCTGCTCCAACATCTGGGTGGCTGGGGCAGGTCCCTTAATCTCACCGAGCCTCAGTTTCCTCAACTGTAAAGTGGAGAAATGACGCTACCTCACTCATGTTGCTCTGAGGCCTCTGTGAGCTGATGACCCAGCACCCGCCCCGGGGAGCTGCCCGCTGCCCGCAGGCTTTGGGCTATGACAGCCAGCATGTGCTCTTCTGAATCCTAGAAAATATGGCTCCATTTTAGAAGGCAGGGCCAGGATGCTGGGTGGGTGAGGCTCTGTGGCTCCCAAGCCTTTCTCCTTTTGCAGACTTTTTTTTGGCGCTCCCGCAGCCAAGTCTGGGAGGGTTTCCTGGATAGAGGGCCTCGTGGCTGCTGCCTTAAGATGTGCAGCCCTGGCGGCAGCTGCCACTGCTCTCGGACCAGGCCCGCAGCAGCAGCAGCCGCAGCAGCAGCAGCAGCAGCAGCAGCAGCAGCAGCAGCAGCAGCAGTCCCCGCCAGCGCCGCAGCATGGAGCTCTGGGGAGCCTACCTGCTCCTGTGCCTCTTCTCCCTCCTGACCCAGATCACCGCAGAGCCGCCAACCCCCAAGGTCAAGAAGGCTGCAAATGGCAAGAAAGGTAAGGAGGAGGATGAGACCCCTCCCCGTCTTCCAGGGTCACCCTCTGCTTCACGGATGCTCAAGCCCCTTTCCTTCATTTTCTTCCATGAGTCCAGGGAACTGTAGTGAATTACCCCCTGGGGCCTCTCCCCTGGAGTGGGGAGGGGGGCTCTCTCTTAGCAGGGGCAGTTACAGAAGTTGGTAAGGATCACTGACTCAGATTCAGAAGAACCTTCCAGATCACCTAACCTGACATCTACTTCCCTCCTCCCTCTCCCACCAATTTTTTAAAGAACTGGAACCTCTGGCTTGGCAGTCTAGACTTGCTCGCCTCTCGTCACCGGGGAGAGCCAACTGGCGCTGCCCTGCCATCTCCAAGCCCCAGCTTCTCCGCTGTGAAAGGGGGATAGTGGTATTTGCTCAGAGACTTGTCACGAGGATTTAATGATAGAAAATACCTAAGTGCCCAGTCTAGTGCCTGGCAAACAGGACATACTGATGCACAGGGGAAAAAGGAACAAGTGAGTTCTCACTTAGAGGTGAGGCAACTCTACAGAGTCTCACCTGTAAGTTCTACAGTGTTAACAACCTTTAGAAAGTAAAAATGTTCATGTTCAAACTAGGGCCCCTGAAGCAGCCTTGCTCTCCTGCCTCCTCTGGGGTTTAGGGTGTCCTGGGGTTGCCTCGGCGACAGCCAGACCTGCCCTTGGAGCCCTGCCTACAGTGAGGTCACCCTGGGCTGTGTTGAGACAACATTAGTGAAATGTCATGGCAATGAACTGGGCTGTACCCCCAGGGGGCCCCAGGGCCAGGAGAGAGAGTTCCAGAAGATGAGAGTGTGGATCTATCTATTTATTTATTTTAAAGATTTATTTATTTTTGCATACAAACTGGGGTATAGGCCAGAAGCATGGGGCGGTGAGAGGTTCACCAGAGACACAGCGGGGAGCAGAACAGGCAGATGGATGGAATACACTGCTGAGGGGAGCAGTGGGCAAGGCAGGAGAGGTCTGCGCGCCATGTGGGAATCTCCCCAGCAGGGCATCAAACTCGAGTCGCCACTGCCCACAGCTCCATAGCGCAGTGCGTAACTGCTGCGCCACCGGGGAGGCCCGAGATTGTGGATTTAGACAGAGAAAAAGGCAGCCAGGGTCAGGCCCCTCTCTGAGTCTCCTCTAAAGGGACAGTTGTCCACTGGCTGTGGACGCGTGACCTGCGTGGAGGTGTGCCTTAGCACGGGGTGACCACGGGGCTGTGACACACAACGTGGCAGGTCTGGGTACTGGCAGAAAAACATCTCCAAGCTCAGCTTATAAAGTAAACAAAGAAAAATTCAGAAGAGAATCAATACTGTGCTGACATTTGTTGTGAAAAAGGGATTTATATAAAAATGCATATTAACTTACATATGCATGGGCTTTTTCTGGCAGGGTCTGCCGTTTCCACAAGTCTCCAGTGATTCCTAGGAATAGCTAGGAGGAGGGACAATCCCAGGAACAATCGAGTTGTAGGGGCCAGTACATAAAAGTGGGGGCTGGAGTCCAGAGGAGAGATTTGTGTCTGAAGAGACCACTCAGTGCCCGGCCAAGTGGCAGAGTACAAGTTGGCAAGCCTAGCAAAGGAAGAGAAGACGGCCTGTGCCATGCCCGCATACCTTCGCCCCTGGGGTGGGGGACGAAGGGGGAAACCCAGGGTACTTCTGGGAGCTCATCTGCTCATGCTCTGGGTATGTGGCTGTGTGGGGGTCGGCCAGAGAATGAGGCATGCAGGGAAGGCTCTGGAGGTTGGCGCTCCAGGAAACACGTGGCAGAGCTGGCAGAGGAGCTAGAGGACTCCAGGGGCCACAGACTCTTCAACAAGGATCTGGGGCCTGGAGGAGATCCCTTTCAATAGCATCTCTTGGACTCTGAGGCTTGGACACAGGGGCAGCAAGGAGTCTCCCATCTCCTTGCCCAGAGCTGTAGAGACCCTACCCCTATACCTTCGGGAGAAGCACTGTTATCCCCTACTCCTTAGTCAGTCCCTGGAGACCCCTTGCACACATGGCGCCCCTGTCAATTAAAAAAAGACATCTCTCTGAGCAGACAGAGGGAGCAGCATAGTGTATAGAGACCCCCTTCTCTGGTCTGACCCAGCCGACATGTCTCCCCAGCTGAGTGGCGTGCGCAGTGGCCACCTGTACAGCTTCGCAAGGCGCCCTGTGCGGGGCCAGAGCTGCTGGGAACCAGCGGAATCAGATGCCCAGGGCTAGGCACACATCCTACGGTCAGGCTAGTTTCCCAGCGCAAAGCCTCCTGTTTTGCCTCGTTCATCTGGGTGTTATTTTCCTCATATTTGATACGTTACATCAGCATTTCTGTACATACAAATGTGTTTCTTGCCTGCATTTGTTTCCTATGATTACCCTGCAAAAGCATCTTATGGGTAGACAGAGGCTGTGACCTCACCCCTCATGACGGTGGACTTCAGGCAGCACCGCCAAATGGACCATGGAAGTGCTCCCCCGCCCTCCATCCTAAGCTGGGCACAGCTTTCCTGAAGCCCCTGGGATTTTAGAAAGACTGGGGTCCACCCACAGGGCTCTCAACTCTCTCTCTCTCTCTCTCTCTCTCTCACACACACACACACACACACACACACACACACACACACACACACACACACACGGCAAGATGTTCCCTGTCACCTGTAAGCACTCCCAGCAGGAGTGGGTAGAGCTCGTGGTGACTTGTGTTAGCAACTGTGCTGGAGCCGGGAAGAGCGGACGTAGAGCCACGTGGGCCTGAGTTGCCATCTTAGGCAAGTTGCTTCAGTCTGGCCTCAGTTTCCTCTCTGTGAGGCACTGCTGGTGTAGAAAAGACCCATGACCCAAGTCACGGGGGTCATTACAAGCCAAGCACTGGTCACATGTGTGATTTCTCTTGGTCTTCTCCAGAGCCCTCTGAGGTGGGCTATTGTCTCATTTGCAGACGAGGAAGCTTGACTCAGAGACCCTGAGGAACACGCCCGAGTCACCCACAGCTGTGAGCCCAGGCACACGCTGCCTCTGCTGGCCCCTGGGCCTCAGGCAGGGCCACCAGGCCCTGATCTGTCTTATTCCTCCAGCTTGCAGAGGTGAACTTGGGGGGCCACCAGGCCTGGCCCTGTTCCCTGTGCTCTGTTCTCTGCAGCTGAGAGGGTGGGCAGGTGGTTGGGGGGCACTGAAGTCTCTGTCTGCACTCCCGCCCTTCCCCTGCTAGTGCCAGCGCCGTGTGATCCCAGCAACAACCCTAAGCAGATGCAGTGCAGGGCTCGCTTGGCAGAAGCCAGGGAAGGAGAATCAGGCGCGCTTGCTTAGCGACTGCAGAGGAAGTAAACCACGATGTCAAGGTCGAGGGAGTTGTTTCTGCGGGTCTCCTCGAGGTGGCCAGAGGTGGGGGCTGCTGCGCCCTGTCCTCCCTCCTGCCTCCCTCCCATGTTTGTGATGATCTCTCCTTCCTTTTGCCTCCCTCCCAGATGCTGTGGGCCCCAAGATGTTTGAGGAATTCAGAAGCCAGCTGGACAGTCTGGCCCAGGAGGTGGCGCTGCTGAAGGAGCAGCAGGCCCTGCAGACAGGTGAGAGAGAGGGAGGGTGGGGAGGAGGGAGGGTGGGGAGGAATCACCTTGGCCTCTTAGGGAGCCTACACACCTCCCTGTGTCCGGTCCCCCCACCCCCATCTGTTGCTTCTCTGACCAAGGTGCATCCACTGCCTGGGCTGGCTCTCCCCGAAGGGCAGTTTTCATAAATTCCCTCTCAGATCTTTTCTTTCAGCATTCACACTGGCCACTCTGTCTCTGTAAAGGGACATACTTGGTCCCTTCCACCATACCACAGGGCCTTTGTCCATGCTGTTCTGGCAGCCTGAATTGCTTCCTTAATACCTAACAAATGCCTTTAGCATCACCTTCTTGAGAGTCTCTAACCCCTCACTTCCATCAGGCTCTCACAAAACAATCTCTCCTTTACTGGCATCTACAATGTTATATTCCTTAGTTGATTAGTCTGCCTCTCGCACTGGACTGTCAGCCTCAGGAACACAGCTGCAAGCTTGCCTTTGCTCGCCCTGTCTCTCACAACACCCTGCAGGGCGCTTGCCACCTGCCAACACTCAGTAAATCCTTGTTGATAGAAGGACAAACACATGAATTTGGACAACTTGCTTCATGTGGAAAGTGGGGGGAGGCTGCTCTAGAAAGGGAACGCCTACCAAGTATGTTTGGCTTCAAGTAATAGAAAACAACACAACGACTTAACCAAGAGAGTCTGGAAGTGGCTGTATAAGTGTTTAAAAGTTTTACCTTATGGTTCCAAGAAATCATGAGTGTACTCAGGGCAAGAAGTGACTGACTTAGCCACTTATAACACTAGTGAAAGTCTTTGTCCTTCCATCCTGTGCTCGGAATTCTATCTGATGACCACCTGTAGCTTCAATGCAAGGACAGTTTTTCTAGCCTCTGAGTGGAAGCAGACAAGGGAAACCAGACATGGGGAGGGGTGTTGGTTAGGTCACAGAGGTACATTTAGAAAGAGCATAGTGCCGCTGTGGGCCTGTTCCCTCATCTTCAAGTGGAAGGATGGGATGGGGTTGCAGAGCAAGCTCTGAGGTCGCTCTCATGTCTGAGCTTTGTGCTTGTGCATGTAACCCTGGTGCCACTTGCCCCCGAGGTGCCATGGAGTGCAGGGCCCACACAGGGAGGTCCAGCACCCGCCCCCCTCATTCCGGCTGATTCCCAGGAGAGCCGTGCCTTTGCCACCACAACCTGGAGATCATTCTGTTAATAACCCAAATGTTCCTGAGCTCCGTTGACCTTGCCAGAGTTGAGAGAATCAACGTCCCCTCCTGCCATCTACCGGTTCCTTCCTGCAATCACGTGCAAATGCACGTGAGATCCCCACCTAATGTGCCTCTGCCAGACAAGGGAGCAAGGTGGCTTGGCCAGGGCCCTCCTCCAGGGGAGCCTCACTGTGTTCATGGAATGAGTGTATTCCCTGGAGCCCTCAAAGGACCTAGGAGTTAGAGACCTAAAGGGATTCCAAGCAGAAGGTGGGCAGGAGCCAAGGTTTGCAGGAGGGCTCGGGCTGGGGAACCCAGAAACCCTCAGTGACTTCCTTTCTCCCCCTCCCAGTCTGCCTGAAGGGCACCAAGGTGCACATGAAGTGCTTTCTGGCCTTCGCCCAGGCCAAGACCTTCCACGAGGCCAGCGAGGACTGCATCTCGCGCGGGGGCACCCTGGGCACCCCGCAGACCGGCTCCGAGAACGACGCCCTGTACGACTACCTGCGCCAGAGCGTGGGCAGCGAGGCTGAGATCTGGCTGGGCCTCAACGACATGGCGGTCGAGGGCGCCTGGGTGGACATGACCGGCCGCCACATCACCTACAAGAACTGGGAGACCGAGATCACCGCGCAGCCAGACGGCGGCAAGACCGAGAACTGCGCCGCCCTGGCCGGCGCGGCCAATGGCAAATGGTTCGACAAGCGCTGCCGCGACAAGCTGCCCTACATCTGCCAGTTCGCGATCGTGTAGCCGCAGCGGCCAGCCCGACCAGGGCGTGGGCTGAGTGGGGGGGCGCTCGGCGGGGCGGAGGAGGAGTCGTGGGGCAGTAATGATGCGGCTCTGGAGAAGCGGGGTGTCCGGAGGAGAGGGGCTTGAGGGCAGCCCCGGTTGGGACCGTGGGTCCTTGGGGATCCAGCTCCACAGGCTCCCTTCTTTTGCAAATAAAATCGGTGCAGCTTGGCAGAGAGTGGCTGCGGTCTGTGCCGGGTCCGCGGGGCGGGAGATTTCCAGAAGCCGGAACCCCCCACCCCAACCCCTCGGATAGTGGAGTTGAGGTGGCGAAGGACAGAGTGATGGACGCCTGCATTTTACACCATCAGTAGATTCTCAGAGGAGGACTGGGTGGGGAGAGGGAGGAGGGAAAGAATAAGGGGAGACAGCATGCCTGGCTGGGGCTGCCTTTTCTCTATGACTTTTTACTTTAACATAATTTCCTACTTATGGGTAAGTTGCAAGAATTCCTATATACCCAGGTTCTCCAAACAGGAGCATTTCCCATATGCTTTATCCTTTTACTAGCTTTTCTGAGCTGGTTCACGGTACCTCCGAGGCATGATGCCCCTTTCTGCCCCTAAATACTTGTGTGCATTTCTCCCTCGGGGCATTTACTTACAGAGGCACAGCAGTGTTATCAAGGTTGGGAAATGAACATCCACAAGTTACTATCATCTAAGTCACAGCCCTTTCTGTGATTCTCCAGGCTTCTTTTTGCAGACTCTGCTTTCAAGTGCTGGCATCCAGCCTCTCCTCACAGCTCCCCAAGTGGGGGCAGCCCCTCCTGCTGTGGCTCCATCCAGGATGGCCTGGCAGGCTGAATCCTGCAGGGGGTAGGGATGTAGGATGGGCGGGGAGAGGGGGTGGATTTGCATCTCTCTTCTCCGACACACTTTGGGGTCTGGTCCAAATTTTACAATTGTCATCACTGTCTGGCTGGGGTGTCCCCTTCCACAGGACGCTCCATGCAGGCAACAATAGCTACTGCTAGTGAGCCCACCGTGTTGTAGTATGTTGTCTTAATTAATCTTATCCCCCAGGACAAGATGTGTTATTATTCCTGTTTTGGCAGGAAGTGGAGGCTCAGAAAAGTTAAGTTATATAACCAGTAATCGCAGAGCCAGAATTCAACAGCCCTTTAATCAGGGCTGATTCCAGGGGCTTTGGTCTTTCCAATACCACTGTGATGTTATTGGAACTTTCCTGAAATAAAACGCCAGAGAAGTGGCCTAGTGATCCCTGGAGGCTTTAGCTGGTTCCTGGCGTGGCCTGGCCCATGCAACCCTGTAGGCTCCGGTGCAGTGACACCTCCCAGGGGGAGCCCTCCTTGTCCCGTCAGCCGTGACAGCACCCCAGTGTCCGTGTGTCTGAGCCCGCTTCCCTCCCTGGTTGTCCTTCAGTGTGTCCTGCCCTCAGTAATAACGGGGTGAGTCTGATTTGATGGACAGGGGGTGGGGTGGGCTGGGGAGGCAGCGTAGAGTGAACTGTGCATACTTCATGCCAGACAGCCTACCCAGCACCGTCACAGCATTCTGTGTAGTTCAACGATCGTGGCAAGAGGTAATGAGGTCCATTATCGGTGCAGAAACTGGGGCCGGGGTGCTGTGATTGTTCCGGTTGGTCCAGCAAGCAAGAAGCAAATACTGAGACACAAATCAGGTCTGGCCACTCTTGAGTCTTGGGCCCTTTTTACCCCAGTCTCTAGCAGGATGTAAGTGGTCAGGGGGCTTTCAAAGTTCTAAGAATGGGTGGCTGTGGCATAATGAGCTTGGGTCGTGGCGGCAAGGAGCCTTGGCAGGCAGGGAGCAGTGCCTGCTCACAGCAGCAGGTGGCAGTAAAGGCAAGAGTATCGTTACCCTTCTTTGATCAGCCACAAGCTCTCTTGCGTTAGGGGCAGCGAAACCTCTGAACTTCAAGTTGGGGTACACCTGACCTGAAATCTTGTCTTTATTTAAAATTTTGATTTATTTATCATGGATTTTTTTGCATTATTTGATTTTTTAAAATATCATTGTCAAATATTAATCATCATCATTACTGATTTTTTTGGCACTTCCTTTAACTTTATGAATTTTTCAATGCTTCCCATACCTGACTCAGAAGTAAAAAATTGCAGAATTTTCCAAGGAATATAGAAACAGCCACAGGCAATGGGTTTCTAGAGTTACAACTTTGGTATTACTCTTGACTAGAGCTGACAGCAGAGGTCTCCGCCCCCATCTTCCCTTTCCCTTGTTTACCATAGTGTGTTACCCAGTGTGGAAAAAGCTCTGGGAATGCAAAACAGAGGAACACTTTAAAATACTGGAGCAGGTGCTGAGGAAACAAAAGACTGGGCAAAAAATCCCTTTGCAGTTCTTTGCCTTCCACAGCCTTAGAGAAGAGCTTCAGCAAAATGGCAGGCCGTGAAGCAGTTTCCAGCGAGAGAGCACTTTTGGCTGGTACTGTAGAAGTTCAAGTACTAAGTGACATAACTCTTTCCAGCCCCACCAACACATTTATCCAAACAAGGTTTCTAAACATGATAGCTCTAACGGAATAATGCCTGTGCTGTTTGAGCGGTTGGGCTCTCATGGCATGTGCTGAGGGAATGTCTGCATGGCACATCTGAAGAACACTGTCTGCACCCTTCCCCTGAGAGCAATGGCTGGAAGGTGAGTGACTCTCCAGCGGAGAGATTGGCTAAGTCCTTCTTGGTCAGCTTGGTGGTCCTTACTGGTGTGCTGGAGCCCTGCGCTCAGCCCCCCGCTGAGTCTCTCCTCTCCCGTCACCACTGCCACTTCTGCTCTGAATCCTCCTTCCACATTTGGCCGTTCCTGCAGCCTTCCTCAGCAGAGCCCATTGCAGTCAAGGGGAGGGAGAGCACAGGGCAGGAAGTACAGATGCAGACTGCAGTGGAGAGAAGAAGGTGCCTTGGGAGACCCCAGTGTGGAAAAGGGATACCCTGGGAGACCCCAAGTGTGAAGGGGTATCGTAGGAGACCCCAGCGTAGAGAAGAGCTATCCTGGAAGATCTGGGTCTGGCCTTGGTGGTATGTGCTGTGGAATCCTGGAAAAGGCCTATGGGACATCTCGGCCCCCAGGGGATTTATACTAGATCATTTCTAAACTCCCTCCCGAGGCCAGGATTCTGTCCAGTCGTTCCCGAGAATGTCTTTTGTAGAATCTTCCTCAGAAGAGAAAGTTGTTCGGTGGCTGTTTCCTCTGCCCAAGCAAGGCGCACCCCCTGCACTGGCCACCTCATTTTCTGCAATGACTATAGGCCCTTGTTCTCTCTCTTGAATCCTGTGTGGGTATAAATTCCAATGCCTGTTGGACATCGCCACCTGGGAGTCCTTAGGTACCTAAGTCAACATGTTTCAAAAAGGAACTCAGCACCTTACCACTCAAGTCTGCTTCTCTTTCTGAGTTCACCATCCATTCCCCACTCACCCAAGCCCCAAACCCATTGGGTATCACAGGTGCCTCCATGTCTGTCACACGGGAGGTCCAAATGATCACTAGGACTCCATGATTTTGCTTCCTGAGGAACCCCCATCTGTCCCCTCCTCTCCATTGCTGCTGGGGCCAAGTGTCCTGCTTCAGTAGATGCAAACAACATCTTAGTTCCCCACCTCCCCCTCCATACCTCTCCCACCCTCCCTAACTCAGAGCTTTTACTGCATAGCAGAGAGAGCTGGTGCAAGCCTTGGGCACTCGGCCTGTGGTCTGGGACCCCCTCCGGACACATAGTCACTCATCTTTGCTTCAGCTGAAGACTTTGTTTGCTTTGCTGGTGTGTCCGCGGTGCCTTAAACCTCAGGCACATTCTTCCTGTGGTTTTGACTTGGCTAGAGAAAGTGGAGCTATTAATAAAGACAAATAAAATGAACAATGTGAGCTCCTGCTGTGTGCTGGACAGTGAGCCAGAAGCCCCTTACCATTTTCTGGTAACAGCCTAGAAATGATCTCACTTGGCGTCCATGGTAACCCAGGAGAGAGGCTTTAGTAAAGCTATTTTAGAGTTGAGAAAAATGAGTTGGAGAGGATCATGTCCCCAAGAACATCCTTTGATGAGACTGAAATTCCATCATGAGCATAGGCCTGTTGAATTCCAAAGCCCACGTTTCACTTGTTCTGTACATTAATTCTGTCCTAAATGTTGAAGGAAATTTTCAGATGTTTATGATGTGATTATAGGAGGTTTGTAAAAAGAATGGCTATGGTGTGTGTTGGTGTGTATTTGTGATTGCTGAGAGTGGATTCTGTAAAAACATTTCCCCTCAGATTTTCTAGAGTCATTTCTGGAGCCTGATATCGGGTTCTACGTCACCTGCTTTTTGTGAGTAACTCATTTATGAGCATAGTTTATGAATTTTTCTTTCCAGTGAAAAACCATGACACGAGCTGTGAAACAACCGTTTTCCCCACTAGAATGCACTGCTGCTTCACGTAACGTGAGAACAGAGCCGGGGGCGAAACGTCTCAAAGATCATGGCAATCGTCGTGTGAAGAAACGGAGGTTAAGGACCAGCCAAGGTCACGCAGCTTGTTAGACAAGAGCCCCGAGTTTCACTGTCTTAGTGGAAAGGAGCTTTATACCAACTATTTACCCGCACTGTCAACTAAAGTTTGGGAGCTTACCAGGTGCCAGGGACTCTGCCAGGGCCTGGCGCTGGAAACCTGGATCCTGCCACTGTGTTCGCCCGCCTAGTGGGGGACTTGGCATTTTAAGGAGCTCAAATAAGGGGATGGGACTGGTTTTACACTGCTGAGAAAAGAACTGGGCCCTGTTAGCAGGAATTTTTTTTTTTTTTTTTTTTTGCGGGGGGACATGCAAGTTAAATAGCAAGGCCAAAGACAAGTTGGAAAATTAGGCTTTCCTCCAACTAATTAGCAAGCATAATGAGGAACACCTTAGTCCAGGTCAGTTACTCATTGTCCTGACCCAGCTTCCAGCTCTGTCACTTTCTAATCCTGAGGCTTAGGGGGAGTTGCAGTCTCTGTGCTGTGGTGACTACAACTGCGCAGCTTGAAATGGGAGAATGGAGCACCCAGCCCAGGTCAGAAGCAGATGAAGACTAATTTCTTAGCCTCTTGTGTCAGCCACAGAAGGCTTGTCTGTGGTTAGCAGCATGTCTGCCAATCCCCTCTGAATTATTCCAAGGCCATAGGAGGAGGGCGAGAGTAGGGTAAATGAGGTAATCGGGTTTTTCGCCCTCCCATCAGTGATAGAGCCCTGTGGTCTTACACGCATGCCTGAAGTAGGGCGTGGGCGTGAGTGAGCCGGCATACCTGGGTCAGGAGGCTGAGCATGTAAGAGCAGAGTCAGCAGCAAGCAGAGAACAGAGCGTGGTGGCAGAGGACGTGTGGCAGGGTTCAGCACAGGGAGACCATGTGAGAACACGAGAGAGCCCAGAAAGAGTAAAGTTTCACTGGCGGCTGGGAGGGCTGCCCGCCTGCCCGCCTGCCCGCAGCTGGTCGCCTCTCTGCAAATGCTGCAGAAAACATGAAAAGCCTGCAAAAGCCACCGAGGGCTCCAGGACTCTTCTTCCCGTCTACCCGGATCGGAGGAAACCTGCTCTGGGCCTTACTGGCGCTACAGCAAGGGTCTGGGGTCTGTCTCTGTGAAGCTCTCAGCCACTCTGCTACCACAGACCAACTCGACCTGCTGGGGTGAGGAGAGCACGTGTGCTGGAGGTGAGAGTGGACCACCCCTTGGGGAGCGTGGTGACCAGGCTTCGGATTACTCCCTCAAGCTGATTCTCCTCTGTCGAGAGCGTGTAACACCTCTCTCATATCACTGTTGAGAACACTAGGTGTGTCAAGCCTCTGGCCCACTGCTAGGCACACAATTACAAAGACCCCGAGCCAGTGGTTTCGTGTGAAAAAGCTTTGAAAATAAGACTGTTTATAAAAGAGAAAAGCCATGGCTTCTACCTGCACAGGTAAAACCACAATGAATTTAACTGGGGCCTGTTATTAACTGGAAGCAATTTTCTTGGGAAGACAGCCTGGCAATGTAGTTGACTCTGAAGGTCAAATTGAGGCGAGGCCAGACACTGGCATCACCTGAAGTATTTTTTAAAACCCAGGGCCCAGGCACTCTAGACCAATTAAATCAGAAACTCTTGGGAAATGGGACCAGGCCCCATTTAAAAGCTCTCCAGGTGATTCCACGCTGGAGTGGTTGAGAACGTACTGGCTTAGGTAAAAATAGCTCCCTACTAGGTTAGGATTTTGGAAGAAACCCATCAGCCCCAGAATCCCTCCCTTAGTGGTTTGCCTCAGGCTGGATTTCCTACAACCCTAACCGCTGAGTGGTGGTACCATCTCCACGAATTAGGACCGACTATAACCAGATTGGTTACTGTTTTATATTGATTTTTGACAGGAACAAAAGGTTAGATATGAAGGACTTAATAATTCCAGTAGGAAGTAGGTACATTTATCAATTAGGGTTAGATTTGGTTGCATATAATGAAAAATATTACAGGGCCTTAAACAAGACAGAAGTCTGAAAGCAGGTAGTCCGAAGTGAGTATGGTGTCTCCGTGGTCAGAGGGGATGAATGTTCTTTTTATTTTCCCACTCTATTTTCTATTGTGAGCTTTCCAGCTCGGAGGTTACCTCATGGTCCTTTATGACTGCTGGGGCTCCCATCTTTATTATCCACCTCCCAGACATCAAGGCAAAGAAAATGAATGGGCATGCAAGGTGCGGTCAGCTTCCTTTAATGAATCTTCTCTTTTCCTTATATTTCAGAGGCCAGAACTTTGTCACATGCCTATCTGCAAGGGAGTCTGGGAAGTACAACACTTGAGGTAGGTACCTTGACACCCCAAATAAAATTGAATTTCTTTAATGGGAAAGTGGTAGGTGTAGGGTAAATGAAGTTAGTCAGGCTTTAACATCTGTGTCGATCACCTGCGACCTGGATCTTGTTAATGTAGAGGGCTCGTGGGTCTGGAGCATGGACACCTGACTATGCACACCTGAGCAGGGGTGAGTGCATGTGCAAGCATGCACACCTGTGCCTAGAGGACAGTGGGATAAGGGCGGTTACTCAGAGACAGAGATGGCTTCGAGAGGAAGAGACCACAAGAGAATGCCAGAGAAAGCCCAGAGAAAATTGTGTATAGAGATTTTCAGGGGGCTCACGTTGCTGTCTCCCCGCTGGCTTGTTTCCCCTGCTTACTGTTAAATCCTGTGAAGATGATGCCAAGGGCTCCAAAATTTTCCTTCAAATTGCTAGAACCAGTGATGAACTTACCTGGCCTGGGATGATTGCAAAACAGTAGGTTACTAGTGGTTACTGCAATGGAGCCACTGCAGACCCAAAGCTCAAATGTGGGTGGGAACTAGAAGCCAGGAGGCAGGAGAATGCAGAGAGGGTAAAGAAACAATGATTCACTCCTCTGGCTCCCCAGAACTTACTGCCAAGGGTCTCTTAGTAGCAGGATCTTATTTTCAACTGGGTAGTGGGATCAAGTCCCACTTTCTTTTCAACAAATTCCTAGTTCCTGAGCAGGGTTTAGGGTCTGCATCTCGTAGTCCAGTCCACTTCTTGAAGGGCCTGGCCCTAAGGGGGAGACACCCCAGTGCCTTCCTGCCTGCCTGTTCCTGGACGGTAGGACATTGCTGGCCTCGAATCAAGCCACAGGGCATTTCTTGGCAGACCCTGGCTGCACTCTGCCAAGCTTATTCTTTCCACTCCCTGGGAGAGCAGGCAAGCACTGTTGAAACTACTCTTCGTTAAGACTTTTATTCTGTTCATCATGTTCCAAATCAGTGCATTTCAGAATAACTTTTGCTACTGTTTTATCCTACCAACAAGAGGGTTTTTGTGTTTCAACAAACATTTTGAAAGGTCACAGAATAATCATATCCTCCCCATTAATTACTCTTTCCCATTTTCAGCTTGCACGGTTGTTTTGACAGTCCGCAAGCTACTGGACAAAGTGAGAACCCTGGTGTTTACAGAGACATGAGCATTGTCAGCAAATGGGCAAGGAGCAGTGGGGCATTTAGAGGTTAGCCGTGGTAGGAGTCCCCCCTGGGGAAGAAGGGCCAGGGAGCAAAGAGCCCAGGGCAGCCTCGGCGGGCACACATGGGAGGAGCTTCGGGGTGGAGGGACGCTGCCACTCTCAGTGTGCCCAGGGGACAGAGGACACTGGGCGAGGTAACCTAACACCTGTCTCTGCCCACCCTCCTGACTTCGCCCCTCCCTGAGGTGAGTGGGCCAGGCAATGCAGTCGGGTCCGACTCCCTGGGCGACAGCGGGTGGAACCTGAGCGGAGGCACAAGTGCATTTGACTGTCGTTGCAGCCTAACTGTGCTGGCATTTTTACATCCATGTCTTGCAGTGGAGGACAAAGTCCCCCACATCTCTGACGCTGAGTGATAACACATTGTCTTAGTAAAGACTAAGTGAACAGAGATGGGAATCTAATCACACCCCCCGCTCCCCCCAAAAAAGACCTCGGTAGGTTTTAAGCAAGATGGGCTGGGGAAGTTTCAAATTATATTCTAAATACAACTGACAATGCCAGGGCAGGCGTGGGTCAGCTCTCGGATGTTTCAGCATCTAAAGCACATTGCTTAGGATCAAGTTTCACGGCATTTTCCTTTCTGACGTGAGCGTTCCTGTAACATCTAAAAAGGAGTTTTGTGTGTTTCAGTTACATCTCTGGAAACCTATGGGGGGTCTGGGGAATTCATTAAAAACTGTCTAACTAGAAGGCTCTGCTGCCCTCCTGGGGAAGGCTGTGTTTCTCGGCAGCACCTGCCGTTAGTTACCTGTATCTCTACTGCTCTCGCCAGGGGTGAGCTTCTCCATCCAGGAGATCTCAGTCCCTGGGGCTTTCTCTAAGCCCCTTTAAATCACCCATCCTGCCGGTTTCCCAGCAAGAGGACGGGGGGACCAGCAGCCAGTTGCTCGCCGCAGCACTATGCACATTTGGGGTCGGGTCCTCCTCTGTTGCAGGGGTTCTGTGCGTTGTGAGTGGTTTAGCAGCGTCCCTGACCTACCAGGGGCCAGGAACACTCAGCTCCAGCTGTGATAGTCAACTTATGTCACTGACATTGCTAAATGTCCCCCAGAGTGGGGTGCGGCGGAAAAATGACCCCATTGAGAAGTGGAGCGACAGTGCACAGGCAGAGCCCCTTGCAGAAAGGAGTCGTGCAAATGACAGCGGAGGCAGACTTCGTGATGTTGCAGGTTGTCACCTGACGCAAAGAAACCATCGTTCCCAAAGGAAGACTTCAAATGACTTGGAGACATTTTTCTTTAAACTCTGCCATGAGTTTATTCGCCAGCAGCATACAGCAGCCATCACATTGTATAGGGCTTGTTCCTGCTCTTTCCCCTATTATGCTTCACAGCATTTCACTTAATAAATTATCTTGCATGTCTAATCCCATCTTGGCCTCTGCTTCTAGGAGGACTTGAACTGGCTCAATGTGTCCCAAAACGTGCCACTGGAGCCAGAAGCTGCATGTGGCTGCACAAGGCACGGCTCAGATTGCTCTAACAGCACCGGCTAAAAAAGTGGTACTGGAGCCAAAAGCAGCACAAGGCGGCTCAGGATGAGGCTCAGATCGCTCTAACAGAACCTGCCCAGGAGCAGAGGTGACTGACAGCCTCAGCAGCCCGCCCAGCTTCCCCTGGCTGCCTCTGTGCTAGAGCACGGCAGGGGCCCAGAGGGGAGGCATTCCTGCCCAAAGAGGTGGCTTCTTTAGTGGGGGAGCTGAGCTTGGGAACTCCTCAAAGGCCTGGCCAAGATTTTCTCAGAACTGCACTGCGGTCTGAGGTTCTTCCTACCCAGTCCTTCCTTCGCTTTCTTTATAGAGGGGCAGGCTGGGGGGCTCTCTGCCTATGCCTGCTTTCTTGAACCCTTGATTCTTCACAAGGGTTTCTCCAGTAGGTCTCTCTTGCCTCTAATCCCATTTTGCTGCCTGCTTTTCATTGGGCCAGAGAAGTAATGTCGCCCCTTCACTAAAAAAAATGTACAAAATATATAGTAAACCTACATGTCCAAGGTCTTTCCCATCGGGGCTGTGCCAGAAAATTGGGGTGCACAATCGCCCTACCCATGTTTCTTAGGAGAGGGCTGCATTTCTAAGGGAGAACTGTTGGTACTGCGAAGGGCCACATTACCTGCCTTCCCCCCCCCCCACTTGAATTGCCCTCCATTAATTCAGAAGACACCTGCATACCAATGCTACCCTAATTCCTTTTTCCCCAACAAAAGCTTTAGAATCCCATTCGGGTGACAGACTGCATCCTTTATGCTAAGATGCTATATCACCCAAGCAAATTCCTCCTTCGCTTATTCTCCTTCACCCCTTTTCCTTCTTCTCTTCAAGACCTTTACCCCACCATGAAGATACATGCCTGGGAAACAGAATGGGCTGGAACCTGAGAAGCAAAGCTTTGCCTTTATAGTGAGAAAGAAAAGTGGTTCCTGGTAGCAGGCTCTGGCCCACCAGGCGCCCACAGCTAGGCCGCACTGCTCTCCGGCTGAACAGGGCCAATCTCACAGATCACCAACATCAGACACGGTCTGACAAAACCAGACCATTCTGTAATCATGGCCACTACGCCAATCACAGACAGCACCCAGCCAGCCCCCAACCCCAGATAACTCGAGTGCCCTGTCTCCACCAACCACAGCTTTAGCTCAGCTGCCTTCATCTCACTTAGTAAAAGCGGCAATTCCTGATCACAGAATTGATCCTGCTTCCTGACAGCATCCAGTCCAGAGCAAACCCCTGCTTCCTTGGGACCCTCCCACATCACTTTAGACAAGTCCAAGTTCTGTCTATAAGTGTCTGTAACACCTTCTACTGAGATGCCCCGCGGCCCCTCTCCTAAGCAGTCTCCCTTGGGTGACAAAGCAGTCACTTCAGCTGTTCCCGGTGGCCTTGGCTACAGGGCACAGACAGGCGGTCCACAGAGGGTCAGGTTCTGGCCATGACGTCAGCTCCTGAGTCTAATCCTATGAAAAGAGAAAGAAGTCAAAGCAAGACCATGTCAAGAAAAAAAGGTTTTAGCATACAGAGCTGAGGTGCAGGTGACGTGCTTGACAAGCTGCTGTGACCTTGCACAGTTCCTACACAAGGGAAAATAGATTTAATCTTCACAGGGCTGAAAGAAGGTTCTAAAGGAGTCAAGGGTGAGAACCAGCTGTGTACCTGGCAGGCATGGCATGCAGAAAGCACTTGCCCAAGGATGGGGCAACTGGCAGGTTGAGGGAAGGAAGCGCGTGCAGAGAACACGGGGAGGTGAACTGAGGGAAAGAAGATCTGATCACTTCAGGAAGAGGGAAGAGCTAAGAACATCAAAGGGAAACAACACTGAGAAGAGGAAGGCTGGAAATGGGAAAAGGGAAGGCCAAGTTCACCCCACCTGGGAATTCCCTGCCCTTTGAGCACACAGCGGCTCACAGCCATCTCGCCAAGAGAAGAGAGACTTGGGGAGGGCAGGAGCACTGCACCAGAGAAATGGAGTTGATAATGGTGGGGGGCACAGGATTGGACAGAGGAGTTGAGGGAAGCATCAGAAAGGACAGGAGATGACATCTACCCCCAGGAATGGAGTTCAAGCCCATCTCAGTAGGGGCTAGAGCCGCAGTGACAGGCGGACAAGTTCCCCGTACCTTCGTGTGGCAGAAGGAAGACGCTAGGGTAGACTCCATGGTGGGTGCCAGGCCCCTGCAGGCTTTAGGATACTCTTCCCAAGACTGCACCTTGGCTTCTTGGAGCAGTCACCAAGCTAGAAATGCACAGGCCTGTTGGGAGAAAAAAACAGACACACAGGGAGATTTAAGACGGCAGGTAACAGCCCAACTCTTGTCTGGAAGTAGAGTGGACCATTAAGGAAAACTAATGTTTTTGAAGAAGCAGGAGACCTGAGGGAACTGTGAGCTCAAAGAGGAGGAACAGAAGAGTGGAAACTTTTCTCTACTTCTGACCTGGGGCTCGTCAGCTGGAGCGATGGGGAAACTGCCGTGTTGAAGATGGCCCCCGTGGGACGGCAGTGCAACCCTGCTGTTCACGACAGCGTCAGCGTTGCACATTCTCTGTGGGAGGATCTTAGGGCCCCAGTTCAGAAATGCCGGTTTCCAAAAGAAAATGTGGGCCCCAAGCATAATGTGGCAGGTCTGAGAGCGCCAACCTCTTTTGCTCCCAGCAGTGGAATTATGAACCAGAAACTCACTCGCCGAGACTTGGCGCTGTCTCAGCGATAAACGGCTCACTCCACCCGACGATGACTCCGCCCGGAGCCTAACGGTTCTTCCTCACTCACACGCTGGAGGCCTCAAGTCCGGTGTACGGGCTTTTGCGCCCTGCCTGGAGTCCAAGGCTCCTCACCGTGGCCCCGAAACCTGTGTGGAAGGTCCTTAAGAGCCAGGCATGGTCAGGCTCAGGGACCTTGGATGCTGCTCCACTGCCGCGCGGTTCTCAGCCCTGTGTGGCCAGGCGCACTGCGGGCTGCGGGCAGAGGAGGGAGGTGGGCCGGGCTCACCATCTCGCGACTGACTAACGACTGACTAACGGCCAAAGGAGCCAACGGCCCTCCCAGCCCCACCCTCTCCAACCGCCACCACCCCCACCCTCCCTGGGGCCTGTGAACAACCCCCACGCCCCCCCCACCCCCGGCCCAAGCCTCCCTCCAGGATGCCTCGAGGTGGCTCAAGCCTACACAGCTTTTGTCTCAGTTGTCCGCAGCCTGGTCGGTTTAAAACACAGTTCGAGGCGGGTTTTGGAAGTAGGAGGCAGAATGAAGACATGGGACATTTGTTAAAAAATATGCCTTAAAATGGGCTTCCTTCATGAGTCTCCCCTGAGAGATTAAGTGGAAGGAAGGTTTGGAAAGAGCGCTTACCTGGAAAGAGAGCTTTACCTCTTAAAAGAGAAAGATGTGGAAGGATTGGCATCTTTGGTAGATCTTTGGGTGGGGATTTTTTTTTTTTTTGCTGTTATTTGGGGGGGATACCCCTTGAATATGTCTGGGAGTGAGGTGTACCCTGAACACCATCAATTCTTTATTTAATGGTCCTCTGGTGACAATAGCCCGTTTATGGGAATTGATGGAAGAATTTGACCAACAGAGAAGACAAAACTTACTGACTCCCTTCCCCTTCCTCATGTCTTATCTGACATCTTGAGTGGCTGTTCAGAGAGGGGTCAAGGTCAATGTTCCGCACAAACTCATTCCTAGCACAGTCCCTAGCTAGTCCCTTCAAAATCTTCCTCACTCTGGATCCTCAGAGAACGTGGAAAAAGGGACTTGAAAATGTCAATTCACCACCTTGGGAACAGACATGCTATGTCTGCCCGAAAGCCTGAGAAAGAAGAGATGGAGCGAGCCACCTCCTCATCTGAGCCTGTTTGCTTCTTTTTATTCTCCAGGTGGCCCATATTTGGGTTTCCTCTTCCTTTCAAGTGAAAAAATAGTAGGTTGCTGTTAAAGAAGCATTAGTTCTCTCTGTGGAGGTTTGACGTCAAGGTTCAATCTTGAGGTGGAGCTCTCTCTTACAGGTTCAGGGTCTGTAATCATCTAGCTGCTCTGGCCTTTGGCGTTCCTGTGGACCACGAGAGAATGCATGATTTTCAGTATCCAAAAGGAAAGTCACTAAAGAATATTGCTGAGAAACCACTGTAATATCTTTTAATTGGTGTGTAGATCAATGTAACTTGTTTGCTAATATAAATATCTTGCAATGTGGTCTGTTGCCTTGGGAGCAGGGCTAGAAACAAAAGCTCAGAATTTGGGAAAAGGAGGAAAAATTGGCAAAGAACCCTCATAACGGTTTATTACTGCCCCTTCAGCCACACCCCCACCGTCATTCCACTTCTAGTCTAAATGTGTCTTAAGCTAAGGAAGCATCTCACGGAACCAAGACATGCAGCATATAGTTTGAAGTCAGCTTGTTGAATCAATGAGTGAAGGTTACCACCTAAAGTCTCCTCTCTGCCCAGCACATGTCTGAATCTCCTTCATTGAACTTTACGTGTCAACTTCCTCTCTACTACCAGCACTTACCCTTAGCTAAATGTCTTCTTGCATATAGTAGGTATTCCATAAGAGTTAATTTGAAATAACTGACTTGAATTGATACCCCACAGAATAAATACCATGTAGTTCAGTGCTGCTCACGGGCACAAATTCTTTATGCAGACCTAAGCAGATGTATGCCATGTTTGATTATTTCTCAAGCCTTGGTAAGGATCTGAAGACAAATAGAAACATCTGGACCAGCTTGTGTAAGCAGGCTGTTCTTGCCCCATCTGTAGCAAGTGTAAAATGTTATCTTAAAAATCAATGTCCCTGGTTTGGAGAAAATAAATTAGATTGATTTTTAATGCCAAGGACCAAGATTTTGTTATCTCAAAAGGAGCTTATTATCCATGTTATTTAAGGAAAACATAATTGAAACTACAACTTCATCCTGGATATATTGGAGTAATTTGACACTAGACATTTTTTAAAAGGCACACGGCTTTTTTGTCTTCATTATTAGAAGTATCTGCAATGTCAGTGTT
This sequence comes from Scalopus aquaticus, assembly GCA_004024925.1. Classification (NCBI taxonomy): domain Eukaryota; kingdom Metazoa; phylum Chordata; class Mammalia; order Eulipotyphla; family Talpidae; genus Scalopus; species Scalopus aquaticus. The sequence continues at coordinate 79,416 of PVIJ01000517.1, read as the reverse complement.
TCTCAGAATGTAATTTGCAAAAAAATTACTCTGTAGCTTTTCAAGAGAAAGTGAAGGAGGCTACTGGAAAGATCTATCCCCTGACTGAAAAGGATCATCTCTGCAGAACAAATTTTCCAATTATCCTCCCTTCGGCTGGGTCTCAATTTCCTCAACTATAATTTGAATGGATTACTAAAAAATCTTTAGCAATCCTAATTCTAATTTTTCAAAATCTTTTTTTTCCCTCTTTATCCAGCTGAGATGAAGGGCAATTGGTCAGACAATACCAAATTATAATCTGTTTTGTTCTTAAAAGCCGAATCTTTAAGCTTCTTTGTGTTTATAAGTAATTGCTTTTCAAAAAGAAAATCTGAAAATGACAGGAGAGAGAAATCTGACCTCTCAACCAGCATGGCTTAGAATGAGTCATAGTCTCTTAAAAATACCGGCAATCCTGACTAGTAATTTATACACAATAAAATACACCTTTTTAAGGATACAGTTGATGGATTTTGACAAATGTTTACCTCCATACAACCCACCACCTCCATCTTGACACAAAACATTTCCCTTATTCCAGAAATTTCCTTCATGTGCCTTTGTTACCAGCCCTCACCAAACCTGGTCTACCATATAGATACATCTTCCCGTAGCATCTTTTTTTGACTTTCCTCTAGATAAAGAGGTGAGCACAGGCTAAGTCCCTGCACTCGGGACAAATGGGGCGAGTGCTGGTAGGTAAGCATTTCTTCAGCCAGCAAAAGCCATAATTTAACTAACTCAGTCTGTCGCTGGATAAGAAGATGAGACTCTGTTTAGACCCTCAGAGGCTGCTCCAGGTAAGGGCTTCTTCTGTCAGTCTCCCAGCCCTTCCCATGAGTCTTCCTTGGCCATCTCCCCTGTGGCTAGCCTTTCCTTGGAACAGATGACCCTCCCTGGTGGGATGAGGAAGTGTCTGCTCTGGCTCCTTGCAGCTGAATATCAATAGAGTCATCTCCTGCCATTTTTCTTGGCAACAGTGTGGGGAGGCAACCCAGAGCTCTGAGTAGGTGACAGCAGGGAGCAGAATTGTTGGGTGCTTCAGATGCATTTTGTTCTCCTTCTCTTGAAGGTGGTAGCTTGTTTTAGAAAAAACACTCAGCCCACAGAATTATTTTTCTGAAGAATCATGATGTATACTAAATGTATACTCAGTGAGGAAAATAATGGTAGAATAAGAAGGTAAAATTAGATGCAAAATTGGTTAAGGGCCTCCAGAGCAATACAACCATAACCTATGATGTTATCTTTTCTTTTTTTTTTTTAAAGATTTATTTATTTATACATACAAGCTGGGGTACAGGTCAGAGGCGTGGGGCGGCGAGAGGGTTCACCAGAGACAGAGTGGGGAGCAGAACAGGCAGATCAGAAACACACTGCTGAGGGGAGCAGCGGGCGAGGCAGGAGAGGTCTGCCGCACCGTGTGGGAATCTCCCCGGCCGGGTGTCGAACCCGCGTCACCGCTGCCCACAGCTCCACAGCGCAGTGCTCAACCGCTGCACCACCAGGGAGGCCCGATGTTATCTTTTCTATTGGATGGGGTTCATTTGCAACGCAGCCTGATATAAATCATTCACAACTTACCGACTTTTTAGCGACAAATGAACGTATCAAAAATTCATCTACAAATGAACACAGACTCTACTACATCTAGGCCCCAGTAAGCCACCAAAAGTTTCAATTGCCTAGAACAGTAAACAAACCTTCAGCAAACTTGACAGACAATGCTTTGGGAGATTCTAAATGTCCATGGTTTGCTAACATGCATATTTTGGATAATTTTTCTTAGCATGATTGATCACATTCCTGTAAACTAACAACCAAGCCTGATTAGATAAAGAGTCCAGTGCCTCTTCCGGGCCTATCAAACTGATAGCACCGCTGCATGTAAGTTTGCTCTGTCCCCAGATTTCTTCCCAAATTTCTGGGAAGAGGGCAGTTGGTGATGCCGCAGTATAATCTGATGAGTTATTTTTTGCCCTCCCCTTTTTGGTTTTATCAAATGATAAAAACTATATAATTTAGTGATGATTTTGATGTCCTTTATTCCAGGGAGGACAATCCATGGGGAAATAGTGTCTCATAAGCAGGGGACCACTGTCCTGGAGGAAAGGCTAGCCTTCCCCAAATGTTCAGATCAATTCCCCAAGATGACAAGAACCTGCTTTTTCCAACATGTATCACCTGCCACGTGACACTAAGGTCAGTTGGGACCCTGCAGATTTCAAGAGAAACGGTAACGATTTCCTTAACTATAGAAGAATGAAGATTACCCAGATTTAGAGCTATCTCCAGAAAGACCTTTCTACCACAGAAATCTATCTGAAGGCAGGTTCAGCTTCTAGAGCATCTGGTTTTATCATGTGAGTCACCTTCTCCCCCACATGTGAGTCCCCTTCTGCTCCTCTCCTTGATGGTCTAGCCCTCTAGCCCTTTCCTTAGCTCAAGAATAACCCCCCCTGTCTATCTTATTTACTCTAGAACTTACAGTCATGTAAATATGCCATACATACATAGTTCAATTTGTTTTTTTTCTCCTACTACTCTGATATTAATGTGTTTGCTCTACCAGCCCTAGGGGAATCTCAGAGGATCCAGGGAAAATTTACCCTGTGCTCCTTCAGGAGGGAAGAGGGAGGTTTTCTTGAGCTTAAGAACAGGTGAAGCAGAATTGGACGTGGTTGGTAAGGAGGTTGGCAATTTCCTTATAAGGTTGCAGGCACTGTTTTCTAGGGTAAGGTGAGTCAGCCTAAGCTGAGTTAGAGAATTGTGACTGGGGTAGGTTAGGTTTCCTTGACAGTGAGGTGTTTCTACAATGGGTTTGGATTTGGAGGTGGGGCCTGGGCCATACCACTGAGGCAGCCTCCATCTTGTGTATCCAAATAATATAAATTACCTTTATCAGACTTTCTGTGATGGAATGGTCCATTGTTCAGGAATAGTTGGCTTTTCTGGAAATTGGGGTAGTCAGAGTAAAAAAGATGGAGTCCTCCTTGGCAATATTGAATCGAGCTTTCTACCTCGTTAGTGACTTGACTTATAGAAAGACATCTAAGCAAGGACAGCGGCCTGAACCAATTCCTAGTCATACTTACGCCAGGAGTTTGGGAAACTCTGGGGCACCTCTGCCAGCTAAGATCTGCAGCTACTAAAGAGTTTTATAAATGCACCTCAGCATGTTGTTTCTCCAAAGGGGCCTGGGGGGCAGGAGGCTCCCCATCTGCCTGTCAGTTTCTTGTGGTGTAGCCTTAGGCAATGTCACCATTCCTTGGCTTTCCTACACAAATTTAAAAGTAGAGGAAGTGCTCTAGTCCTGCAGTACTTACCTCACAGAGTGGTTTATCGGGACGGATTCATTTCCGATTGTATGGGTACTTAAGTTGTTAGGTGTCAGGCATAGCGCTGCTTGGGGATGAAACGGAATTCTGTTTGTGCAGGTGTGCAAGGCATAATTAGTTCACCATCATTGAGACCAAAGTCCTGTGAAAACTAACCTGCAGATGGGCCTCCTGGGAGGCAGCAGTGACCAAGTGTGGGGTTTGGGTCGAAGGGGTAGACTTTGTAGGGAGGGGCTTAGGGAGTGAGAGGTAGGGATTGGTGGGGGAGTGGGGTTAGTGTTGGAGGGCAGTCTCCCAGAAGTCAGAAAAAATAACAACCCCGGAAAATCCAATGCTGCTGCCAGGTGCTCAGCCTGCAAACCTGCTTGGCAACGCTGCAGGTGGGCAGCAGCCAAGCAATTAGTGTCTGGTGGAAAGAAAGGGACTAAGGTGGAACTGGCCCCTGCTGGTATCCTGAGACCCAGGGAGCCTTGCACAGGGTTCAAAGTACAGGCTGAGTCCAAGGCTGAGGCAGAGAGACTCTTTCCCTTGCTCCCCCAGGGCTGCGGATTTGGATTTTGTAAAAAAAAAAAAAAAAAAAAAAAAATTCCCCCTTCAAATAACACAGCAACTGCAAAATGATAGCCCTTCCCAGGTGGCACCTCTTTCTACCTGAAGCCCAAGGAGCAGCCCCATCCCTCACTACCCTTAGGCTTAAAGTCTGAGGGAATTCGAGTCCCTTGGGCCTGGATCCTTGAGAAATCAGAACTGAGCACCTGGGCAATGGGAGGATCCCAAGAAAGACTTAAGTCCTTTTACCAGCTTGTGAGGGGACCCGTCTCTCCAGATGGAGATCTCCCAACACCTCTTTCTCTCCAGGGGCTGGTTGTCAGCCCCCTCCCCACTGAGGCCATCTTAGCCTGGATTTTTCAGTGTTTGAGGAATGGAGTTCCAGAGTCACCTGGAGGTGGTGTGGAAGAAGAGGCTCCTAGCAGAGTTAGAACTGCGTTTATGCCGCCACGCCTTCTAGTCTTTTCCAGTCATTGACCTCTCAGGGAGTGGCCCAAGATCTCTGACCAGAGAGGGGTGAAATCTAACCAAACTGGTCACAGCACCGGGGTTGGGGGAAGGCTTAAAATCTCTGAAACACTAGTCTCATCTGAGGCTGGCAAGACTGAAACACTTTTTGAGACATTTAACAACCACAGTGTCTCGAATTATAACACTTAAAAAAGTTTTCATTTTCATTTTCTTTTAAAAGAAGAGACACTTCCCAAGAGTTACAAAAAGGTATATAGCAAAAAGTTTCCCAGTCACACGGTTCCTTCCCATGAAGGCAAACACTGTTCACAGTTTCTATTTAACAAGATTTTCTCCCAAACTTCTTTTTTAAACTTATCAAATACTTTGAAGCTATTTAGAGGTACTGACTTGTCTCTGACTTAATTCTAACTTCAGGAGAAGCGATGAGTGCCTGGTGCTCTTTAAAGCAGTGGTGCCATTTGCCCAGCCCCATGGCCTGGCAGGATGAGGGTGGGGATGTGGTAGGGAGAGCTGGACAGTTGCTATGTTTACTTTAAGACCCAGTGAGGAATGTACCCATCACCTTTCTCTGTTGGGCCCCAGCCCCTCCTGAGTCTCTGATCTGGCTCCCTGATCAGGCAGACCCAAATCCCCAGGGCTGCCACGGACATGGGCAGCCAAACAGCTTACCCCACTGCCTCATCTTACAAAACCAGACCCCACAGGTCCTGATTCCCCGGCAGCTGAGTCCACACAGTTCACTCTGTGATGCTCCTCTCAGGAACATCTCTTTCTAGGGCTCCACAAATCCTGTGGGATCAGATGCCAGCTTGCTGGAGCTGACAGTGCCATGAGTTTGGAGAAGATGCGAATGTTGTCTTCAAATTTGACACAATTAGCTAGAGAGCTGTCAACTCACAGGAAGCCACAACCAGCTCTCTGGAGAGGAGTCCAGCCAAAATAAGCAGACTGCTGGTGATGTTTTCCTTCTTCAGCAGAGACTGAACTAAGAGTGGCTACTAAATGCAGACATTGTCATATACCCCATCTCTCCCCATCCTCGCAATCACCTTCCTTATTACGTAGGTATTAGAATTCATATTTTACAGTTGAGGAAATTTTGGCCCAGAGAGTTTAGGTTGCTTGCCAGGGTCACAAAGCTGATGTTTTATAGGTACCTTTTTTTTTTTTTAACCTCTAGAGGATATTCTCAAAATTAAGTCATCTTGTAAAATAGTTCTGCTTTAATTTTTTTTTAAAAAGTACTTATATAGGGCCTCCCTGGTGGCGCAGCGGTTGAGCGCTGTGCTGTGGAGCTGTCGGTGGTGTGCGATGCAAGTTCGACGCCCAGCCAGGGAGAATCCCACATGGTGCGGCAGACCTCTCCTGCCTCACCCGCTGCTCCCCTCAGCAGTGTATTTCTGACCTGCCTGTTCTGCTCCCGACTCTGTCTCTGGTGAGCCCTCTCGCCGCCCCACTCCTCTTGCCTGTACCCCAGCTTGTATATATCAATAAGTAAATCTTTAAAAAAAAAGTACTTATATAAATTCAGTATCTCTAAAACTCTTTAAAAATAGACATTAATCTAATTTTGTCTCCAAGTTAATGTGGATGATCTTTGGCAAATAAAGGTAGCTTAACATTGTTGGTTCAGTAAAACAGGTATGTCTTCAGAGTTATCAACATTCAATATAATGCAGACATACAGTTTTATTCCACCTGGGTTTGCCAGTCAAGTTATTAATTACACCAGATTCTAGAATTATAAAATGATAAATTTAATCTAAAAACAAAATAAAAACAAATTTATGTATGTTGAACACAGCAGTGAAAACAAAAAAGGAGAGCTATATGTTATAATTTTTGGGTTCTTTACCACTTTGGTTTTTAGATATTTGCACTATTTATCAGCAAGAAAAATAAGATAATGGCTAGCTTTTCCATGTCTCATGAAATTTTTATTAACGGCCCAAGATTAATTCTTAGGAACAAGTGGATTAAGCGGAGGTAAGAGGGATGAGATTTATAAACAAGCTTTTCAACAAATAAATGTATTGCAAAATATCTCCTTTCAAAATATTTATTACCATTTTATTTGGTAACGTGAGACCTTAAACCTATACTAAATCAAATGATGTATATTCACTGAATATCTAGATGATTTCCAAATAAGACACATTTCTGCATCACTAATTGCTAAACATAAATTTAAATTTATCTACCTTTGGCTAGCTAATTTTTACAGAGAGATTAAAGATATTTGGGTTTATTAGTAACCATGTCCAAAAAAATAAGCTATGAGAAAACACATCTTTAGAAATTATGAAATGGCATCTTCACAGATTTACTAATCTACTATAGAACGCTGATAGATGACAGTTCATAATTGCCTGCTTCTTAGTTTTCACTGGAAACTAAGGTACTAAGGTTTAAAAATTTTAATTAATATATAAAAATGAAGCTACTACTAGGAAAAATAAAACTACCCTCAGTTGAGACATAGGCCTTATACCCTTTACAAAAAGTGAACTGGAGAAAACCTAGATGAACTTGGCTATGATGGCGACTTTTTAGATATGACACCATAGGCATAATCCATGAAAGAAATAATTGACAAACTAGACTTCATTTTGTTACAGCAGCTGGAATGTACTAAGACAATCCCCTTTCTGAATCAAAGTCTTGGCCAGTTGGTTGAAAACTGGAAAGCTTGTTGAGAATGTTTGGACTGCAGTTTTTGAGATCTGGACTCTAGTTGTGTATGTGGCCCAGGAATTTGCATTCAGTGTAAAGACTCTAGGCAATTTGGACACAGGTGTGAGAAGTCAGACAGAATCTGGCCCATGGAATGAGGCACTAGCTGGAGCAGAACAGAAAACGTATATAAGAGGTTCTTTTCCACTGAAGTCAGAGGACAAATATTGCACTCACGCAAGGCTCACAGAGGCCTTCAGTTTCAGCAGACTCAGGCCCTGCTCAAATGGGGGGAATAAAGATGAACTCTGTAATATGATGAAAGCTCCCGTATGGATGAACAGTTCCAATTAGCTTGTTCATTGTCCAAATGAGCTCACTCGAGTCTCCTTGGTGACTACTGCTCTTTGTCATATCCTGAGACTTCCAGTGACAAGTTGTACTTTGAGGTTAGTTAATGCCCATTATGTAAACAAAACACTGTGTTACTGCTAGATTCAAGGTCTTTTTATAGTGTTATAATGGGCTGCATTTGTGCTATACACTGGCCCTTATTTGAAGCCTGCCAAAAACATGCTTATTTTCATTTTTGAAAAAAATTGTAAATGCTAAATGACACTAAATCTTTTTTTTCAGTATTTTTTTAATGGAGGCATTTAGTTAGCACATAAAGACAAGGTAAAATTATTTAAAACACACTTTTACAGTGGAATCTAAGATCTAGGAAGAGTGATGGGATGGAGGAACATCTCTTTAGAGTCTCTTAAATTGATAAGACATGAAACTGAGAAATTAGTTGGATGCATAAATGTCTGAATGAGGAGAGTCCAGCCATCTGATCAAATGTGATTTGCTACATTATGTTGGAAGCAATTGTTGCATGCAAGTAATGAAATTAATGAACCTAAGTGGAGTATTACGGATTATAAGGACTATTGGCATTTAGGGGGAGTTTGGTGGGATGGGAGGGCTTCCTGGAGGAAGTGTTAGACTCTGAAGCACTGCCAGATTTTCATTGGGAGTGAGGGAGGGAGAGAGGGCAGCTTTTGGCTTGGAGTTGTCCAGGAACAGTGGGAAGAGCAGAGATATGGGCACGTGATGTGTCGGGATGGGATGCTGATGCTGAAACCTGAGCTAAATGGTTAAATTGGCCTCAGACCTTAAACTTCGAGAGAAAAAACTTACCTTTCTCTCTAAGGCTTGTTTTCACTGATAGCAGAGCCCAGACCTTATCAGCAAATGATCTAGACAATATAAACGGAAGTAACTAACCTGGCCGCTCATGCAGGGGGTGCCGGGGCTACCCAGAGGCCACCGCGCTGTAAGCAGCCTTAAAATCCCTGTGGTGTGACAAGGAATCAGAGCTCCCGACCAGTTGCTGGCACTAACGTGCTGCTGTGTCTCACCACATTTGGAAAGTGGATTCTAGTTGAGTTGCTCTGGTTTGAGTTACCCATTGGCAGCCCAAGGTGGGACTTCCCAGACCATAAACACACAGAGAAGGCAGCATCTGCTAAGCCCAAGTTCATCTGTCTCTGCCAGCAGGAAATTGGAGCTTCTGCTGAACCAGGCAACAAGTAGGCCAAGCATTTAAACAACCGGTGCCCATTTTTTGGTGTATATTTGTTTATTTAAAAAAGAAAAAAAAACCCAAATCTGTTGGAAATGAATAAAATGCTACCCAAAATGTATCTACAATGAATAAATTACTTCAAGTTAAGCATTGAGATCCATACAGACCAGTCCTCTGACCTCCACAAGGCTCCGTCCCACGGACTTTGGCTTTTCCCCCTTGACACGTCCTTGAGACTTCCCCCTCCTGCCCAAATAGGCCCGGATGTTGAGATCAGTCCTGCAAAGGCTTCCACATCACAGCAGGGGATGCCAAGGCATCAGCAGGCCCAGTGTGGGCATGGTGCTGGCACACAGCAGATTTCAGCAGGTATGCTTGCTGAAATATTTTACGTAAGTGGGGCATGGGCTTTCGAGGAAAGAGCTAGGAGTACATCAGGCTGAGCCTGGTCAAGGAGACACATCTTCGGAAAACATTACATATCCACCTGAGGTCTCAGGACGACAGCAGCTTTGCCTGGAGTTTTGAGCTCTCAAAAGATGAGCATGGAGGCCTTGGTCGATAAAGGCGATGGTGGTGAGTCCCCGGGACGGCCAGCAGTACCACGGGCAGAAGGCGGAGCAGAGGCCGAGGAGCCTCAGGAGAGGCCGGGGGTCTAGGAAGGCAGAGAATGGAGCGCCGGGGCTCCGATGGCGATTTCAAACAAGGATGCAATTCCAGCTGAGGGGAGGAAGCCACCACCCTCCTCTGGTCCTTCGTGGAGAGGGTGGCCAGCACCTGGGCCCAAGAGGTCATAGTAATTGGGCAGGAATGAATCTTTCAGAAACGAAAGGTGCCATGTGTAGCACGAAGGACATAATTAAAAAACAAAACAAAAACACCCAAACTAACAAATTCTTCCTTCTGGAAAGAGTTCAAGAGACCTTGGTATATGCACCATATAAGATGGCAAAACCCTCCCATGGAGGCATGGTGGTCTGAGAAGCAGTTGAGGCTGTTTGATTCCAAGGTGAAGTCCCTGGACACGTGAAGGGCATTTATTTTTAAAAGAAGGTTTGTCACAGAAATATTGAACTTTGGACTGTGCTGGCAAGGCACAACACAGTGTCTTTCAGTTGAGAGCAGGGGCCACAAAGGCAAATGCCCAAGGAGATGAGCTGGTAATTAGTATAAATGAGGGGAAGTGTGCTGTGTGTAAGAAAAAAACCTTTCTGAAACACACTAGCCTTGAGGTCCACCTCCTCATTTGATAGGAGATATGGGCCCCAAACTTTCCATTTCACTGCAAAAAAAGGCACCTTGATCAGTAGCAACAGACACACAGCCTCAGTGTAGGAGGCTACAGGGAGTGGTGGAGACTGTGGTGAATTGTGATGCCTCATGGAAAAGTGGAGCTGGTTATTGCCAGGTAGGAATGTGAGCCCCAGTATGGCCAGATTCTCTGATCTGGATTTTTACATAGAAATTTTATAATTTTAAGTATTAGTAACTCAGTCTCAAAAAAGCGTTAAGACTTTGTTGCAGGTTAAACAAAATATACCGCGTAAACAAAATATACCGGTGGGCTGGAACATGTAGCCCCTCCTGTGGTGGTAGGATGGTGTAGTAGGCAGAATGATGGCTCCCCAAAGACGGCCACGTCCTTATCCCCAGAACCGGTGGCTATGTTACCTTACATAGCAAAAGGGACTTTTCAGTGTGATTAAGGATTTTGAGTTGGGGAGATTATCCTGTATTATATGGGAGAGCTTTACAAGTAAAGGGTCTCAGAAGTGAAAGAGGGAAGCCAGAGAAGCAAGCCAGTGCGACAGTGCGACCAGCCATCGGAGCCACAGGAAGCACATAGCCTCTAGAAGCTGGGAAGCCAGGGAAGTGGATTCTCCCCGGAGCCTCTCACGAGGAGCACAGCTCTGTGGATATCTTGATTTTAGCTCAGTGAAACCCATTTTGCACTTCTGATCTCCAGAACCACAATATCAGAAATGTGTGTGGTTTTAAGCCACCCAATCTGTGATAATTTGCTACAGAGCAATAGTAAAGTAATGCAGGTGGCTCCTTTGGTATATTTTAAAACATTTTTAGAGGATGAAAATACTTTCTAAATTTCTATTTAAACGCCAAAGTATGGCATAGCTGGGAGCACCCCCCATGGCAATTCGAGGACTTCCTCTTATCTCTAGGCCACCAGACAATGGGATTCAAGACGAGCCTCTGTGGTGGGAACGCCATCTGCAGAGCCAGAGACCAGGTCTCCTGCCAGAGGAGGTAAGTGTCAGCGTTGCTCACACATACACACATACACATCCTTTTCTGGCTGCAGAGCCTGCAAATTATTTCCCTCTCCAAAAGGACAAACATTTGTTTATCTGGTGGTTGGCAGAATTCAAAACCCAGTCAGCCAACCAGTCAGTGTGAGTTGTCACCACATCAGATGAAAGAGCTGTGTGGTTATACATTCGGCTTCTTAAATACACAGGACCACCAAATAAATAACTAGTAAAAAAGCACATTGTCGTTTCATCCAGGGGATCCCAGTGACAGCAGGGACCCTGGCGAGGTCTCCTGGGAATCAGAACTGTCCACCTGAAGCGGTCCGACCCAGATCCAAATTGAGGGCCTGCCGCAACCCTGCACTGGGTGAGGCAGGTCTCCCTTCTCATTACGGGCCGGTTTACAGCCCAACCTGAGTTCAGAAGGACGCGAACTGTGATGATTGTATCCAGATCACAATCCGCCATTTTCAGCATGAGTCTACCTAGAAATAAGTTGGTAGCATCCAGGAGTCCCTCCTGCTGTTCCTCTTCTTTAGGATTTCTGGGTAGGAACCCTAAAGGGTGTCCTAGTGCCCCACATCATGCAAAGTCTTTGGGAGGGGTTCACGTTATTTTGCAGATTTTTCTTGCTCCTGGACACTCAGCAAGGGAATGCCGGTGTTCTCGTAGCTCCTGTCCCCTTGGCTGGGGTGGGAGAAGGTGTAAGGTTCACTCTCAGACTCAGGAGGGACGTCAGGGGACGGCTCGTCTGTGGTCAACTTTTTGGTTGGGGCCCTGGAGCATATGGGGGGTGGGGAGGGAGGGCAGTCCCCCGTGGGGCCCTGGAAGGGTCGGTAGGTGTCCACCTCCAGCTGGTGGAAGGACCCGTTGGCATTCTGGAGCAGGTGCCCATATACCATGGTGTCCTCGATGACATCATACACGTGGGATTCGTTGTCTTTGCGTCCTTTCTGAAACTTATTGGGCTGCATGGGCAACTGGGTATTGATGTTGTCATTGTAGATGCCCACGGTCGGGCCTTTGTCTATATTCTTTGTCCTGCTGGGAGAAAGGAAACAACACAAGGTCAGGAGGAAGAGGCCGCCTGAGATGCGCTCCAATCCCACATCTCCACTGGAACATAAAACCTTCGGGGGCTCTCTCAGTATTTGCAACCGAAACCACTGTCCTCAGTTCCATCTCCCATGTTTTGGGGGGAGGACAGGGAGACCAGAGAGGACTGCAGAGTACCCCTTTAGTACCAACATGCTCCACGTTGCTTGATCACTGCTGCAAGGCACCCAACCTGGAGACATCCAGCAAGCCCTCTTTTCTACTGGAAACGAGTGGGCCCAGCTCGTCCATGTCAGGCACAGGCCACCCTGCTAGGGCTCTCTTAGTGCTTTCCTCTAGCTAATGCTTCATCCCTCTTTGGCATGGGGAAGAGCTCTGCCCATCTATATGCCAAATGATGCTATGTGAGACTTGGGATGGAAGGCTGTGTGTTAGTTTTTAGCTGGGGCTGGGGGCAAGCAGAACTGAGCATTAGCAGAGGGATCCAGTTCCTTTGGCAGTGACCTCTGACAGAGGAAAGACCTCAAAAGAAGGCAGGATTCAGGCTGGGGTACTCAATAACACCATTACCATTTGTTCGGTAATGTTTCCTGGTACTCGGACACGGGCAGGCATTAGCACTCCCTGCCACGGAAAACAAACCTTCGCTACCCTTCTCCCTGACTCTTTAGCTGACCCGAGATTCAAATGGAGGACGTTATAGCTCAATTAACATAATGGGCCATATAATGCACAGGCTGAAGGCTCACTAATTGTGGACAGGCACTCTGTACTTTCTGAGATAAAAATAAATCTAGTACATTTAGCTTGTAACACTGATGTCCCGGCCAGGACGCTGGGTTCCGAAGGCCCCCACTGAAGCCCTGTGCTGGATCGCCCCTCGTTGTGCTCCCCCAGTGCTGGGCTTGTCCCACAAAGCTCTTTTCATGCTGTCCTGAAACCTCCGCCCCCCCGTGGGCCAAGGAAGCAGAGACCAAGTCCTGTTCTTGCTGTCTCTCCAGCACCTCACGTGCTTCTTAGTGTCTGGCACACCCTCGGAAATACATGCTTGGCGAACCAGTTCAGTGGTGCTGTCTTCATTCTCATTATAGAGCCTGTCACCCCCTGACTCCAACCTGGGCACAGACAGGCCACATGCAAACCTGCAGCTGGTGGCCTCCCCCACAGCAAGGCTGGGGCTGGTGATTCTCAGGCCAGGGCTAGGGTAGTTTAGGGGTGAATAGGGAGGAAGGGAGGAATAGATCCACCCTGTGCCCAAGTCCCTTCCGATGTGGAAGCTGGGGTTCAGGCTCAGAACAGTGTTTTCCCATCTGGGCACTCCAGAAAAGCAAAATTCCCCAGAGAAACAATAAAATGATGTTTTGTTAACAGTCCTTTCCCCTTTGCGTTATCTGTAGTTTATTTCATGGAGAAGGAGCCTCTCCCTGGAACTGCTGGGGGCAGGTCCTTCCTTACCAGTAGAGATGTTTCTAGGTCGTCTTAATGTTGATCAGGAATTTCATCTGTTTGCTCGCTGTCCCAGTCAATAAAAAAAAAATCTTTTTTGGCTCTTTGGAATGTCAAATCATGTTAAGGAAAACAGATATCCCCCTCCTTTGCAGATTTAATCAGAAATATGAGCAGAACTGATAAAATCTGGAGGCAGTGTGTACTCTGTCTAAAAAGGTCAACACTTGCCTTTCATAAACCAGATGCTGTCATCCTGAGGGGGTGGAAGGTGAGACTGAGTCAGTTAACTGGGGCTGCCTTCCTCTCGCCCACAGGGCTGGCTTTTGGGTGCTTGTTTGGAGTCCAATAAACAAGCATGAAACACAGTTTGTTTTAGAAACTGGAGCGCAAGATGACAGAGAGTGGGCTCAGAGGCCTGATCTGGCGGGATCTCCCGGTCTGACGGCCCCTGTGAGGATCACCACCTCTTGAGCAGCCAGTAAGGAGGTCCCAGGGGACCTGTGCCATTCTTCCTCCCCCCCACCCCCCAGAGGGGGCAGCTGCAGCAAAACCGCAGGCTAAGATGTCAGCACATATCGTTTTTCTTCCCCCTACTGCTGGGTATGAGATTTTTGGGGGCTCCTCTAAGCATAACTCATACCTGGCAATATTATTTTACACTGATCTTCAGGGAAGAAATAAGAAGCAAAAAAGTCAATAATTAACCATAATTCTGGTCTGTGTGACATAAGGACACGTCAGATCAGCTGAAGGCAGTTTAAGAAATTCCACCTACTTCTTTTTCACACAGCAAATGATGAGTCCGAGAGCAAACAGCAGCAAGGCGCCGCCTACCACCACCGCGATGACGGCAACATTCAGGTCTGTGAGCAGAGACGCGAGGGAGAGAGGAGAGGAGACATGAGTAAGGTTAGGCCCACGGCGACTGGCGCGGCCTCCAAAGATGGCTGCCGCGCCGTCCTTCACTCCCTGCACACACATGCGGCCCCGCACATGACGAGAATCCCATTTCCTGTCCTCTTGATTCTAGGCTGTGCTGGTTTGGGGCCTAACCTTTTAGAAGACTGGTAGTTTTTTTGCACTTTCTGTCTGAGGAGAAGCCAGTTACCATGTGAAAAGTCTGACTATCCTGAGACCTCCATGCAGTGAGAAAGCCCAAGCTAGCCATGAGGAGACCTGGTGAGGAAAACAAAGTGAGAAACTCAATGGAAAGCGAGCACCAAGCTGCTGAGGTCTGTCTCCAGGTGAAACTTCCCTGCTGCTCTCTGGCATCTGGCCGAGGCCTCAGATACCCTAAAGCAGAGATGAGCCAGCTTGCTGTGCCCTATTGAATTCCTGACCCAGGAATTATGAGGAAACAAAATAATTATTGTCTATACCGCTGAATTTTGGGGTAGGTTGGTATGCAGTGGTATACAGTTATAAGCAGCTAGGGGACCTACCAGATCTACTCCAAAGGCTACTCCTGGCCTATACCGGGGTGATCCCCCAATTGCCACAGCCAGCGTTGGAGGAGAGGAGAGCAGAAGGGTGCAGGAGAAAGCAGGGAGTCAGAAGTGAAGGAATTAGGAGAAGGTTGTTTCATTGTGCTGTCCTTTTCCTATATTTGTACAAAGGAAAAAGAAAATAAATCAGAGAGGGAGTCCTCCACCAAATAGAATTGCTTGCTTGTTCAACAAGAAAACAAAAGGGGAGATGAAGAGAAAATAGGAATAGAAATGACAGAAAATGAACCTAAGAAGGAAGGTTAGCCCAGGAGCTAACCTGAGAACACAGAGCTTTCACTTGGGTTCCTGCTCATTCTCTCACTGCTAACCGCTTGTGTGGACTGGGGCAGACACTCAGTGTCTCTGAAAGCCAGAAAGAGAAGGGATCATAAGAAACTGCCTCTACAGTCCCTTCTGGTTCTGGAATACAACCCCACCACACACTGCCTGGTCACACAAGCATTTTGTTGCTTGAGACTCTTCAATGAATCTTGCAACTTTGAGGACAAAGGCAAACTCCTCATCTCTGCTCAGAGGCTTGCCCCTGAGGGCACTTCATGGATTCCAATGCTTCCCTGGACTAAAAAAAAAAATGTGCCAGCACCACTTTCCAGGGCCCCGCATTTTAATTACCGACACTGAATCACCAATGATACTTTTATGAGGTACTTGTCTCCTGGTGCATCATCCCTTCTGCAACATTCTTTCAACCAGCCCAGAGAAGGAAGAGCAGGGGAGTGAAGAGACTTGCCCTATGTCAGAGAGAGTAATAATAAATGAAAGTGGTAGATGGACCACAAAAATGTCCTACTTCTTCCCCTTCCCTGAACCGGGTCTTTTATGATGTGACCCTACAGCTCATCCCATCAAAAGGCAGAATCTAGTTGTCCACCTCTTGAATTTGGGCTGGCTGAAAGAATGTTGTAGAAGGGATGATGTGTGGGTTCCTAACCTAAGCACCAGGAGACCTTGTAGGCTTCCTCCCATAGGTCTCTCTGCTTCTGCTGAGAGAATAATAAGAGACCACATGGAGAAGAGCCAAGGAAGTCCAGTAATCCCAGCTGATCTTGGCTGGCTCTCAGCCTGTGACTATGCCAAGTCAAGATCAACAGTCTTTAGCCAACATGCAGCTGTCCGCAGATGCACGAGTGAATGAACCCTGACGAGTTCAGTTCAGACCAGGATTGCCCAGCCAGCATGTGAACAATAATAAATGGCTTTTTCTAAGCTGTTGAATTCCAGAGTGGTTTGTTATGCGGCATTGATACAAGAGCTGACTGATACACGGACAACCTGGACTCCAATCAGTGTTTCTGCTTCATATCCCAGGCTGCTTCTTACCCTTCAGTGCCACTCTGCTGTCCTCCACCATCCCCTAAAGACCTTGAAGGCCCTTACCCATAGTCCTTGGGGTAAGTGTCACCCAGAAGAGCAGGTCCAACTGCTTGCCGCTCACAGGGCTACAGTTGGAGATATTGACCCAGAAGCTGTGATGGCGGAAGGTGGGCTTGGGGAGCACCTCCTCCTCCAGGCTGTAGATCTCCTCAGCATGGGTCTGCTGCTCCTGAATGATCATGAAGGCCCGCCCTGTCTGGCAGGACAACCCGGTCCGCTCCTTGACGAAGGTCAGGCAGGCCACCTGGTCTCTGGGCACGCTGATGTTCCAGGACACCGAGGAGAGCGATGGCAGGCCCCGGTCCCAGTTAGGGGTCCTCAGGTAGACCTTGTTCTTCGTGTCCGGGGTCACTGTGAAAACACTGTCCTCTGCAGGGAAAGGAAGAGAACCCAAATGACTGTTTACTCAAAGTGGAGAGAAAAAGGATCAGCGGAGGAGACGCTGATGAACTGGTTCGACCAGTGCTGCTCTTGGGGCTTTCTGAGGTGAAGGGGACGTCCTGGAGCTGCACTGCCCTACAGAGCGGCCACAGCGCCTGTGTCTGGGGGAGACCAGAGTGTGGTGGTGTCAGTAGGAACTGAGTTTTCAATATTGTTACTATTAATTTACACTTCAATTGCTACACTGGCCAGTGGCTCCTGCCTCGCTCAGCACAGGATTAGTCTCAGATTAGGTGCTCAGGTCTTTATAAAACAAAACAAAACAAAAACCTGCCCAATTGACCAAACTGGTGGTCATCTCAGCTGCTTTTCAGATGCCCCTCAGCTGATGTCCCACCAGAGACGGGGACTGGTATAGACTGATTCCTGCTTCAGACATTAGAAACACTTGGGGTGCTAGGAGGAATTCTAGACCTACAAAGCTGGATGAGCCTCCAACCTATCAACTAACTCATTCCAGGTGAGATAAGCCCCCAACATTCCACACGGATGAGAATGTGTCCTATTTTCCAAGACTCCCCAGAAGGGAGCTTCTCTGGTAAACTTGGTGATATTAGACAGCCTGGATGGATCTTAACCCCAAGGCCTAAGATGCTTCATCCTCCCACTCAGGCCTCTGAGAAAAGTACACAGTAAACCCCAGGTAAAGGTCTTGGTTAATTTTATTTTAAAAGATTTATTTATGTATGCATACAAGAACTGGGGTGTAGGCCAGAGGTGTGGGGTGGTGAGAGGATTCACCAGAGACAGAGTGGGGAGCAGAACAGGCAGATCCACTGAAATACACTGCTGAGGGGAGCAGCGGGCAAGGCAGGAGAGATCTGCTGCTCCGTGTGGGAAGCTCCCTGGCCGGGGATTGAACTCATGTCGCAGTGGCTGTGATAGCTTGTTAACGCTGAGACCTTAACCCCCTGAGCCACCAGGGTGACCTATTTCAACAGTGAAGACCAGCCTGCCAGGCGGGCTGGCGCCTGGGCCTCGGGTCAGCACCCTGGCACTCTGAGAGGCATTTCCCTCACAGGCCTGTCTTCCAGGCTCGCCACATCCTGTTCTGAATTGTCAAAGCAGAATCATAAAAATGTCTGCTTAAGGATTTTTATGTTATTGCCCTGAAAATCCGGGACTGGGAATATTTGGCTTGTTTCTCATTTCTGATCTGCTTGCTTCCAAAAAAGACTTGAACCTGATTATTTGTTCTGCTGCCTACCAAACACCGCCTCCCACTGTTAGAAGAGTCTCTTTTACTTCTAACTCCTGGAATTTTCCACACTCGGTAAAATCAGGGTTGGGGCCCAGCATCTTTCAAGTTTCTGGTGTGAGGAACAGCCGCCTCAGCTCTGTCCCTTCTCCGCAGATTGATGACTTAATGAAGAGGGTCACAGAACCAACACAAGATGGTCAAACATGAAAGGCAAAAGGGGGAGAGGGAGGGGGAAGACCCCTTACCTTTGAAGTGTGGTATAAAGGACACGGTCAGGTCCTGCCTGGACATGTCCTGTTGGAAGTTGGGAGCAAAGGTGCGGAGGGTCACAGAGATGTTCTGCTTCACCTGGATCTGCTTGATGGAGCCTCCAGAGCAGAAGGAGCCAAAGTAAAGGTTCTGGCCAGGGACGGCGCTGGCCACGCGGTAGCTGAAACTGGTGTTGCAGGCCCTCTCCTGTGTGTGCTGCTGCAGCTTCTGGGTGGGCACCAGCACCAGGCTCAGGCTGTCCTTGGGCACCAGCAGCTTCCAGGAGAAGTCGTGCAGCTGCACAGGTAGCTGGAGGATGTCCCAGGGCACCTGGAGTGAGTAGGACTTCCTGAGGCAGTACCGGTGGTCCAGGCAGCCTGGAAAACAGGGGCTCGTGGTAGGCAGGCGGTGGGGAGACCGGAAGCACACCCTCCCCAGCCCTCATGGCACACTCAGGCAGGTCAGCTTTCTGGGAGCTCCCCGGCTCTCCCTGCAGTCGCCTCCTCCCACTCTGTTCTCCACCTCTCGGTCCTCGATGTCCTTTTCTAGCTGCCTGCCTGCTCCTTCTTGTCCTCACTATCTACTAAACAAGCAGATGGAGTTCTAGAGTGTTTAGGGCTGACTGTTCTCTTCTTGTTTGCTCAGGTTACTCCTCAGGGTGTCTGTGTCTTGGATGCTAAGAGTCACATGGGCAGGATTTGGCTTTTCTGCCCAGACCTGTTGCCCAGAGTTCCCATCTGTGGGAAGGCAGTTCTGTGTAGTGGTCAGAGCAGGGAGTATCACTGGGGACACGTCAGCTCACGTTCCAGCTCTGACGCTTCCTCCTAACGGGGTGGCCTTGCTTAGCGCCTGCACCTGCAGATGCAAAGAGCATCAGAGATCCTGGTGGCCCAGCAGGATGACAGTGTTTATTACGTGCTTTAAAAAAAAAAAATAATAAGGAACGAGCCAAAGTTCCCCATCTCGAGAGTCAGTCCCAAGTCCCAAGTGAGAGAAGACGGGGGCAGTGAGTGTGGAAAGGGGGTGTGTGGATAGGACGGGGAGGGGAAGGCTACTCAGAGGAGGGGATTTCACCTGAGGACAAAAGGAGACTCGCAGGGGTGGGGACTGCACTCTGAAGGACACATGTCCTAACGGGGGTGAGTCTGCACCCCCCTCTTTGCCTCTTGTTTGCCCTTGCTCACTGGCCCTGCACTTTGGGGTATTCTGATCATACTGTTAACCTGCCCGTGGCCCCCACTACAAATGCAGGCAGGAGGGGAGCATACTAATGGCGGGGCATACTTAGGGTTTTCTCGGCATTCATCCACAGGCGGTTCAGATCGTCACAGAGGAAGGAGACCTTGTGTTTGGAGCCAGGTGCCAGGGTGACATTGGTGCTGCAGCTCCGAGAGTCCAGACACACGAAGCAGCCGGGCACGAACTTGCGGCTCAGCTTGTCTCGGGGCTCGATGGTGAGCGACATGGCCCGCTCTTTACTCAGGTCAACCTCGTAGGTTTTATCTGGAACCACAGATGGAAAACAGGTGTGATGAGTGGCTCTGCAGCAGCCCTGCGAGATAGCAGACGTTACGCTGGGAGTGTTGGGAAAAAATCTTATTATTAAGACAACATTATAATCACTTTTTTTTAAGGATTTATTTATTTATGCATACAAGAACTGGGATGTAGGCCAGAGGTGTGGGATGGTGAGAGGGTTCACCTGAGACAGAGTGGGGAGCAGAACAGGCAGATCGACTGAAATACACTGCTGAGGGGAGCAGCGGTGAGGCAGGAGAGGTCTGCTGCGCCATGTGGGAATCTCCCTGGCCAGGGATCGAACTTGTGCTGCAGTGGCGGGTAGTTTCATAGGCTGTGACTTAACCCACTGAGCCACCAGGGAGGCCCAACATTAATCACTTTAAAAGGGCTTTAGAAAGAAAAATAGGCTGCATTTCTACCATCCTTTACTTAAGTTCATTTTAGTCCTTGTTCACATATATGTATATTTTCATCTACTGAAAGGAACAGTGTAAATGAAATTTTATACTGTTTTTACTTTATTATTTTATAGCATTTTACTTATTTTGCTTATTATTTTACTTATTTAGTTTTCACATCCACTAATCTTTTAAAATACTCACTAACCTTAGTGATGAATAACAGTCAGCCAAGTAATATTTATCACTACTTATTTAAGCAGTAATTAACAAGAGTATGGTTCATCATTGAAATGTTGAGAGATGCATTATTGTATTGAACCTCTAAAAATGAAGCAAAGAAGCAAGTATGATACCATATGGTCACAAAACCTCTAGGTAAAATAAAACAGCTATTTCTACATGTATGTATATTTGTAAATGAAGAGAAAAAAAATCTGGAGAAATAAATCCACAATTGGTTACCGCAGGAAAAAAGGCTCAGAGTGGGAACACTCTTAGTGGTCAGGGTGATTTTAGTTTTGTGTGAAATGTCTGAATTTTAAAAAAAGATTTATTTATTTATTTATTTATGCTTACAAGCTGGGGTGTCGTCTAGAGGTATGGGGTGGTAAGAAGATTCACCAGAGACAGAGTGAGGAGCAGAACAAGCAGATCTACTCAAGTACACTGCTGAGGGGAGCCGCAGGCGAGGCAGGAGAGGTCTGCTGCGCCATGTGGGACTCTCCCTGGCCAGGTATCGAACTCGTGCTGCAGTGGCTCTAGACATCTTCATAGTGCTGTTCTTAATCCGTTGTGCCACTAGGGAGGCCCAAATGTCTGAATTTTTAATAAGAAAATACTTATGTATTTCTTATGTAATTCAGAACAGCTGCCCAACTATTGGTCATTTAGGTAATTTCTATGGAAATTAAACACTGTTTAATCTTTAAAAATAAATCATCTCATCTTAAAAAAAAAAGTGCATGGGAATGTTTAATTTTCATCTACTAGCTCAACATAAAGTCCCAGAACTGATGACTAGGTCAAATTATGGATATCTATTTTCAACTATTTGGAATGGATTACCAGATGGCTTTATAAAGAAGTCATTTTACTGTATCACATCATCAAAAGGCTCCACAACCTGTACCTCTGGAGACCACTTTTTACTGGGTTGCTTTTTAATTTCATTCATTCTGCTTTATAGGAAGTCATCAAATTAGGAAGGCTGTTGCCTGTATGTTTATCAATCCCTTATACTCCTGCCTATATCTCCAGCAAGTAAGTTGAATTCCAGCTGGGTAAGTTCTGTTTTCCCTCTTTCTTCCTGGTTACAAGGACTACCTAATTAATGAATTGCTCCTTTTGAACTGGCTGCCAGGGAGTTCAGTGTCAAATCAGAACCACAATTAAGGAAATGTCTTAGTGTTGTCCTATCGGCTAACTCTATTCTTTCGTTCTTATTATTGTCTATTTCTATGTAAGTTATTCCATAATATCTAATAGTGCTTTAATCAGACAGTGGTCATGTCCAGAACTAGCATATATACTTTGATTTTGATAACGTAACTACGATTTGATTTAGAAAACGGTTAGCTTTCCAATCTCCTGGCCCCATATTCATTTCATTTTCCTACTGTGCTTTAAAACTCTTCACTGTTAACTCCAGGAAACCCTCCCACCCCTGCCCCTGGCTTTGCTGAGGCCCCTCTGTTCCTGTAACCCATGCTCACTTTTGTCCAGACCTAATCGCACACAGCAGGAGTCTGTCTACCTTTTCCCTCTCCCTCATTTCTGTGTTAACTGTATGCACAGGTGAAAGCAGGGTTTCACACCCTCAGCCCTGTGGCCGCTTTGAACAGGATTATTTTTGTTGTGGGGCTGTCCTGTGCTCGGTAAGATGTTGAGCAGCACCCCTGGCTTCTACCCATTAGGTAATAGTGGTACCCTCCACCCCCCCTCTAATTTTAACAACCAAATATGTTTCTAGACATTGTCAAATGTCTCCTGGAGGCAAAACTGCTCCTGCCTGAGAACCTGAGTCACACAATCAAATGGTTTTATAAAGTTTGTTATGAAAACAAAACTCTCCCCAGCTTTCCACCACTCCCCAGAACCACTGTTTTCAACCCTTTCAGCAAGTACTTTTAAAAATTACCTCCAGAGGACTGAATAACGTGCTTCTACTGCTGCTTCTTGATCTTTCTGTTTTCAGTATTATCTATGGGCTCCCCACTACTGATGGTGCAGATTCCCTCTCCTTCACCCCGCTCCCCAACCCCTTCTTCCCTCTGTCCTTCCCAGTCTCCTGTCTGCCTGATGGCTCTCATAGTTTTAGTTAGATCATTATTCCTTGTTTGCGTTATCACAGCGATATAAACAAAACACTAACACAGTGTTTACACAGTCACACTCCCTTACCTCGTACTATAATTACTTTTCATTTCCTGGCACAAGATTTCATTTTCTTTAATTAATGTCATTTTTATCATTTCCTTAGTTTCCATATCTCTATCAGTAATTTGGCATGCAAATTCTCCCCCAGTGGCAAAAACCTCCTTTCAGTACATATGAGATCCTTTGGTATTTCAACAATTTGATCTTTCTGAAGAAAACTCTCTAGAGCTTTCTCAACTGCTTTAACCTGATGGGACCCGTTGTGGTCTCAGGTCTCCTCCCACTATCCTGGGTTCCCTTTGTCTCTTGGATTGGAATCTAAGCTTCCTGAATCCTGTGTCCTTTTCTTTATTGTTACTCTTTTTAGATGGATTATAGTCTGTAGGTGCTTCTTGAGAAAGCACATATGGAGGTCAAGTTTTGAGACCTTGTGGGTCTAAAATGTCTTTATCCTACTATCACAGTGAATAGTTTGGTTTGGTACAGAATTCTAGGTTGGAAATAACATCCCTTTGGAATTTTGGAGGTCTTGTGCATCATTTTCTAATATCCAGTGCTGTGGATAATCTGTCTACCCCCATTTGGTATACAACTATGAATAGATCTTTTCCTTTGGGAAGTTCGAAGTTTAAATTGCTTTAAGGTAGTACTGTTTTTATCATCTCCATTTTAGAAGTGATAAAGCTTTGAAAGTTTGAGTAACTTTTTCAAAGTCGCACAGCTAAGTACTAAGTGCACCCAAGTCAATCTGACTTCCAAATATACTCTCTTCATCATTTGATAGATCTTTTCTTCATTTTTTTGATGTATAATTTACATAGAATAAAATGCACAGGTCTTAAGTGTTCAGTTTGATGGATTTTGACATGGTGTTATCACTCAAAGCAAGATCTAGAACATTCTAGAAATTTCCTTTGTGCCACTTTCCAATCAATTCCCCTCACTTCGCCTGCCCTGCAAAGACAGTCATTTTTGAGTTTCTATCACTGCAGATTTTGCCTGTTCTGGAATTCATGTAAACGGGCCGACACATAGACTCTCTGACTGGGCTTTTCTCCCTCAGCAAAATGTTTTTAAGACTCATCCATGCCATTGTGGACATCAGCCACTTTGTCCTGTTATCACTGTGTAGTGTTCCATAGGACGAATATATCATATTTGTCTGTCCTTCTATTGATAGAGATTTAGGTTGTTTTATGGATAAGATTGCATATCATTTTATAAGTCTTTGAGTATATATATGGCCTCATTTCTCTTGGATAAATACTTAGGAGTGAAATTTCTGGACCATGCTTAGGTGTAAGTTTAACTTTTTAAGAAATTTGCCAGAGTTTTCCTAAACATTTGCACCTTGTGGGCCAGCAGTGTATGAAGGTTCCTTTGCTCCATATTCTCACCATCATTCAGTGTCCCGGCCTTTATTATTTTAGCCATCTCGGTGGGTGTGAAATGGTACTGTGGTTTTACAGTTTAATTTCCTAAGCTACTGTATAATAATAAGGTGCACGGTGATGAGACACCCAGCAGTTAAACCAAGACAGAGAGTGTAATTTGTTGAGACAAACAACTGTGATTTGGGAGCAGGGTGTGCTGCCATCTCAGGGAGTGTCCAGAGGCCCCCGGCTCCCACTAATAACACACTGCGTTGTGCTTCTTTGTTTGCATACACATTCCGCCCGTAGCCATTTACAGGCCTTTCCACACTTCTCATGGCAGGATCTCAAAATGACTTGGGGGGTAGACACAGGAAATCTACAGGCTGCCTATGGGGTATTTTCACAGGTGGCTCTCACGGAATGGCAATGTGCAGCCTTCTGCCTCTCCCTGAGGGAGGCTTTTCAAAGTCGGGCCACCCGGTAACACTCTAAATCTGTGGAAAGAGAAGACCTTGTTGCTCAGTGTCTTCAATGTGCCCTGACAGTGACCTTACCCACCCCCTCACGACAGAGAGCATGGAAGGCGAGGCTGTTGCCATTTCACAGCTGAGCAGCGGAGACCATGAGGAGGTCCCAGTGGATTGTCTGAGGCCACCAGGCGAATAGGCAGCTCTGTGATTTGGACACAGTTTCCTGCCACAGAAGAACCCCATATTTGTTCTCAACACTGCAGATGTCCTTCATGGAAAAACAATTGGAGTCTGAGGTTCTCTCTCTCTCTTACTCCCCCCCACCCCCCCCACCCCCCACACACAGACAGCCTCTCACTGTTTGATATTTGTCAACACTGGGAAACTTTGAAGGGATAAGGTTACTGAGTGGGTCTCACCAAAGTTTCTAGTCACTTTTCTGTGGTATCTATAAAATGAGATTTCGAACTTTAACATGAAAATGGGCTCCACGGAAATAAGTCAGAGGCCACGATATGTATTAAGTTCTTAAGATTAACAGAGCAACAAAACCCAAAGCCAACACTCAGTTAAGGGCTCCAGGTGCCTTCTGGGGATCATAAAAGCCAAACAGGAAGCAAAGTGACTGCTTGCACAAGCACCATCGTACCAGGTTGGAAGGTCACGTCTGGCTACCTTGTTTGAATCTTGAGAAGTCAGAAGCCTAGGGTTCTGAAGACCCTAGTCTGGTACTTTCAGAGCAAGGCTGGCAGTCTGCTCCTGCTAAAGCGAATACTAGAGATTGGTAACCATAGTAACTCACAGGATCACTATCAGCAGGGACCCTTGAACCTCCCCCAAATTATTTTATTATATATGCAGGGAAACAGACTGCATGGGATGACAGAGACACACTCTCTCAGTTGTGACGTCAGCTAAAACTTCAAGATGACCAAAATTATTTTTTGCATCTCCAGGCAACAAGTGGCAATAATACCTGGCAGGACGTGATCGTACCGTATTATCGGAAGAGAGTGCATTGTGGGGCAGGATACATTTAACAGGTGTTTACTACCTGCCTGGCACTGGGCCACCTCTGCCTCACGATACCTCTATGAGTCCTGTCATGTCCATGATAAGATGAGGGATCAAGACACACATGTGTTAAGTGACTTTCCCGTGGTCACACAGTGAGCAGCGGCCAGGATTCAAATCCACGCAGGCTGACTCCAGAGCAGGTTCTTTTAACCCCAGGGCTAGCAGCCCACAGGTTCTTCTTGAATTCAGATACATCAGACAAACATGTGGGTGCACGGGACTCACTGTTGTGGGCAACCCTTTGAAATTTAGGGTCCACATCAGGATTCAAATGATCAAGATGAGGCTGTCCAGAGATTAAAGCTCTCAGGGAGTCCAGTTCAGTCTAATACTATCTCCAAAGACATTCTTTCTGGTGAAGTCCTCTTATTCTCCTCGAAAAAGGTTACCCCCATTTCATGTAAAGACCTGACACTGCTAAACACCTCCAAGGCATTCTTTATTTACCTCAAGACTAAAGCCACACCTTTCCGGATGCTGTCATAGCACATCTAGCCGTTTATTTAATTTCAGAAATCAAACCAGCTGATGTTACAAGAAATAGGATTTATCAGTAGTATTCACCATGACTGAGATGATAAACAAATCTCTCCATCATCCAAAACTCAAAGCCACTCCATTTCTAAATTCTTTCATGGCTGTTTTCAGCATTCTGATTATGAAATTGTGATAGCAGAATCCTAAAAATAGAGACACACACACACACACACACACGCGCGCGCACCTTGTACATAGTTATTTTGAATTAGGAGAAATCTTGGGTTAAGACATGGGTGAAGCCCCAGCTTTGGAGGAGCTAGGCTCCAAGGGGGCATCCCCAAGGCATTACCAGCTGGGTGACCTTTTGACCCTTCGAGTGAGCCCCCATACTACCACTTTTCAGATGTTTATAAGCTCTACGAAAATAAACAGCATGCCATTCCACACTCCCACTTGACTTTTCTGCCCCTCTCTGCCTGCTTCCCAGAAATCAATGATAATATAAACAAGGGTGAGAATCAGTCCTCTGGACAGAACCCCCCCTCAGCACATGTCAGAACTGCCTGGTTCGAGACGCTTTGTCATACTTGAGCCTTCATAGGTGAGCCACTGGGACCATCACTCTGAGCTCATCTTGTACTTTTCATCTCAAGACCCACACCTCTCCCCTCAGGGTGAGGGGTGCAAGGTACCCAGGAGGAGCTTGTTCTTTGGGGCTGACCTTGTGTGCACACTCCCTGAGAGTGAGCCCTCAGAGTGGGAACCTCCTTAAATGCTGTCCTTGGGGCCCTCCTCCTTGCCCTGACCCTCGGCGCTGGTTCCCTTCTCTAGGTTCGTGTGTGGAATGCTGTACAAACTAATTCTCATGAACCCACCTGGGGTTGTGTGTGGTCCAGACACAGGCTCTGGGTTGTGAGTTTGCTCTGCTCCTGACAAGCTGTGTGATACCGGACTAGTTCTATAAATGCTTTGAACCTTCCGGTTTCTCTTCAGTAAGTGAATATAGTTCCTCTCCTCTCACTCCTGACTTGTAATCAGGATTAGCTGAGATCACGTGAGTGGCATGCTTGGGGCAAGCTTGGCACTCAGAGAGTGTGTCCATGGTATGGGGCACGCAGCCAACAAGGCAGTGTTAGTTATTACTATTATTCTGTGGGTGTTGGTGACATCCTTGTTTACATTGTAGGGTCAAGAAAGACCCAGAAGGAAACCTTCCAATGCCTTCATTAAAGACGTTTCAGTACCTTGAATGCAAGTTTGTGTTTGCATCTTGTGCCGAAACGGAGCGGCCGTCCAGGCGTTTGCCACCGAGCCTGTCCTGCCTAGCGAAGAAAGCACTTCCTGAAACTCACAGTGTCCGGAGTCCAAGTGTTCCAGAAACCAGTGCTGATAGGAACAGTGCCTCACCCCAAGTGGACTCCCCAGGTAGGAAAGAAGACGTAGGGGTAAAGGGGAAGGAAAGTGGGGCTCACTTACTGATTTCATCCTGTGGATGTTGGACCAAAACTTGAAATCTTAGCCGGAGGATCCCCGGATTTTGGACATCTTGGTCACAGCCCTGCAGAGAGAGGTTGAAGTTCCCAGCCATGTTCCCGGGCTGCTTGTCCTTCAGCTTGAACACCTCAGGGTTGGTGGTCGAGCCTGGGATGTAGTACTCGACCCGTTCCTCCTTCTTCTCACAGTTGGAGACGTTGAAGTCGAGGAAGGAGACACTGGCCCGCAGGGGTGCGGGAATGACGAACTGCCATGTCATGAGCTCATCTTCAGGGAAGCCTTCTGGGTAGTTGGCTGACATCAGGGTCGCTGACCCTTCACCATCAAACACAGATTCGATGATGCACAGTCCTATGGGGAGCAGAACCCAAACGAGAAACAACAGGAGGCAACTAGACCTGGTTGTCCATACTGAGGGGCTGGGGGCTAGAGAAGTGAGGGAGGCGCTCTGGTTCCGAGCGGGTAGTCTGATATAGTAGGATGAAGGGACATTGGTGTTGGTGGGTAAATGCTTAAGAACTGACTCAGCAGCAGAAAAAAAAAATTCCCAGTTTGTAGTGTCTGCCCATTTCCTTGGTGTAAATACTCGGGGGCTAAAGCTGAGTTGGGAAGAGAATACACCATCATATAGTATTTTCACCAGATACAGTCAACCAAACCTCAAGTGCATCGATCATAGTAAAATATAGTATAATAATTACGATGTGATAAGTTTTGAAGTTATTAGTTTTTAAAATTTATTTTTTATTTTTTAATTTTTAAAATATATTTTTGTTTCTAAATTAATTTACTTAATTGTAAGTTTGTATAATTTTACTGTTATTAACCGCTGTTTAACACTGACACCCCAAATTTCTGAACATTGAACAACTTGCTCTCATGAGCTGATGTGGCCAGCTCTGACACATCACAGATACAATTATTGGACACGGCAAAGGGGTGGAAGAGAGAACGAAGAAATTTGAAGCGGGTTAGGGCAGGTGTGCAGAAACAATTCTATTTCCTTCCTTGCAAACAAACCTCACAGGTACAAAGAATAAACAAGAGAGAGAGACCACCAGCTTGTCTAATAGAGAAGAGTAGGTTCACTCGAGCAGTGTGGGGCCCTCATTGCTTACGGGAGAGGGGACTCTTCCTTTAAGGATGAATCACACAAAATTGCTGACATCTCACCAGTTCTGCCCTAGAATATTGGTGATTTTGTATGTTTAAACCTCAGCAAAACAGAGGGGAGGGAGAGGGGCACTCACGTTTTATGGACGACCGGTTTGCGATGCTGAAGCCGGAGATATTTCTGTGGAGGGACCATGGCAGGTGCAAGGCCAGCTTCACTCCCTCTTGCATCTTGATCCGGGACACGGTGCCATTGCTGCAGAAGGTCCCGATCCTGACGTCAGTGGCGTCGATGTGGCCGCTGATGGAGTGAGTGACTCCATCCTGGCAGCTTTCCCCGGGCCCAATCTGCCTCAGGCGAGGATGGGAGAACTGTAGCTCTAGACCGATGCTTTTATGAGCTTTGACGTCCCAGATGAAAGTTCTGTTGAGGGTGGGCAGCTCCGAAGTCGGGGGCTGAAGCTGAACCTCCCCAAAAGGACATGGGCCTGACATGCAGTCTGAAGCAGTCACAAAAGCAATCTTGGTCAGAATCATTACCCAGCCACTCACTCCCCCTCCTCAGCACCTGTACTAGACTCTCTGGGGGCTCTACCAGGTGGGTGCTCCTATCCCCCGCTGTGTGGGTGTTGGTGCTCCCTTCCTTGGGGAAGTGCCTCTGTAGGGGGGTGCTGCTTGGAACTAGAGAAGAGAGGCTTGTCTGCCTCCTCACTTCCATTCCAAGGGGAGCAGTGGCCCACAGCCAGTCATTGCCCAGTGCAGGAGAGAAAGTCTGACCTCCTTGATTCAAATGGCACAACCCCAATGCCATCCCTCCCCCAGAAACAGCCTGAGGCTACACTTCAACTAGAAAGACATCTTTGCTTAGCTTCTTTCCTTGCTCTCTCCTATGTCTGTCTCTCCTTCACAGGTTTCTTCTGAGGGCACTCTCAGGAGAAATGACTTAAACAAAAGTCCCCACATCGGACTGCTTCCAGACCCAAGATACCTCCTAACTACGGCATTTTCCAGGTGAAGTTACTGGAGTCCAGGCATGGGCCTGCGCCTGGGTCTTCCAGGAGCCAAGGGGGCCATCTGCAGTGGCGCCTCTGCTTTGGGATGGTCGACCCCCCTCTTCTGAATGAGTGATGGTTTCACAATTTGAGGGCACAGCGCCAAGCTCCACCTTGAAACTGGCTTTCCTCTCAGCACATTCAAGCTCGTTCTGAGTCTACAACCTCTGTGTGGCTGGAACTCACGAGCACAGTTATCTTCCTGCCCCATGGCTCGGATGCTGGTATTTTATAACCACAGCAGTTGATCTTTTTGAAGGCTAATAATTAATGACATCCTTTGATATGCTTTGTTTCTGAAGCCTTTGAAAACACACTGCTTTCAAGGAGGAACCCGAGGAAAGCAGGAGGAAGATGTGGTGGCAGGCGGGGCACGTCCCTCCTGGCCTTGAACGCGGGGTCTGAGGGGTGCCTTGGGGCCTGGCACCACCATCTGTGACCATTGCTGTCTATTTGGGTTTTTGAAATAACTGTCTTTTTGAAGAGGGGTGAAGGGAGAACTTCAGAGCTGCCTAGGACCTCTGAGGTTATCCACACCAAACCTCTCATTTTGCAGACAGCCCTGGAGTCAGGGTGCAGTGCCCACAATCCCAGGACAAAAGTCCAGGCTGTGGTTGGTCAACCTGAGTTCTTGCCCACACACCACGCCATCTAACCATCAAGGCAGTGTCAGATAACAAGGTGAGTACGGCTAAGAGGCGTGGTGTGTCTGTAAAGACAGTGTCTATTTTTAGGAGTTCATGGCAACTTCACTGTTCGTGTCAAGACACCTCTTTTGCTTCCAAAGTTGGCCTCATAGATTTCCACCCGCTCGTCCTGTGTGCCCAGGGCCACAGGGCGCGGCTCCCCCTGGGCACGCTCTTGGCATCAGCTAAGCCTCATAAGGTGGCGGTTCCCAGCTCCTGCTCCTCCC
This sequence comes from Scalopus aquaticus, assembly GCA_004024925.1. Taxonomy (NCBI): domain Eukaryota; kingdom Metazoa; phylum Chordata; class Mammalia; order Eulipotyphla; family Talpidae; genus Scalopus; species Scalopus aquaticus. The sequence goes on along the minus strand of PVIJ01000517.1, from coordinate 48,967 downwards.
AGACTCACTCGGAGGGCAATTTAAAAACACACCTGCCTGGGCCCCCGAGCAAGTCTGATTTAATTCCACACCAAGAACTGGGATCAAAAAACCCCATCTCCCCACTGGGGCTCTGCCACCAGCGATGATGCTGGTGAGAGTTACGGTTTTTCGGTAGACACACAGGGACGCAGCGGAGGCGATCGGGTGCCGCCCTGTCTTCTCCCAGCCTCTGTTCAGGGCAGAACTGTTAGCTAATTAAAGTGACTCCTAGTCAGAGGATGGCGATGAGCTACTTCTGAGGTGAGTCACCCCCATTCATTCACTTTGGTGGGACTGTTTAACAACAGAGGGGTCAAAGCTTGTGAAGTGTGACAGCGAGGGGGAGGCAGCACATTGCACATGTTTCCAGGGTCTGGAGTCATTCTTTCGGGAAGTCACGTTTTTGTATCATTTTCCAAAATTATGCTTTGAAAACAATGGGTGTTTACTATGTAGTAAATGGTGTGTGGTTTCCTAGGATTGAGTGGCCTGCCTCATTGTGGGGGGAGGGGAGGGTGCCACTTGTTGCCTTTCTCCTCTTTCAAAATGGCAGTGAGCTATTGATTTAAGTGCTTATCTAGGTGGGGTGTGCTTGTAAAAAACAGGACATCAGAAGAGGAATGCTGTTCAGCAGAACACAATGAACGCTGCCTGCTAGCTTCCGCCAGCCCCCCATGGAAACACTGAAGGTGGTAAGCATGTTGTTAATCCCGCCAGATTTTGGGTTCTGTAGGATCACATATGCTTATTTAATTAAGTGGGACTGAAATGCATAAACTACCCTCCTATTTTAAACTGCTCTGTTTTCAGTGGAACAAATTGGGGCATCCTTCCAGTCAAATACACAGATTGATTTCGTTCTTTTAACAATTACACACCAGTCCATTGAATTTCTAAGTGTATCAATAGTCTCTGCTCCAAACGTTTCACTGAAATTTTAATTATAATCGACTTAAACTCCTAAATTAATTTGGGGGAGAACTGACACTTTTAAGAGACTGAGATTTCCCTCAAGCAATATGGTGTATCTCTTCATTTATTTTTCTCTTTTGTCTTTCAGCATTTGATAGACTTACATTTTATACATATTTAGGATTTTTCGCATGTACATTCCTAAAAGAGCGGTCTATGGGTTTTTGATTTTAATGCTTTGGCAGATTTTGACACCAAGGTTGTAAGAGCCTTATAAAATGAACTCTGTGTGCTCTAGAAGTTTCTTCCTATGCTCTAGAACAGGGATCAGCAAACCAGCCCATGGGCCCAATCCAATCAAACCCTGTTATTGTAAATAAAGTTTCACTGGAAGATTCATTGTTCTTTTGTTTACCTAATGTCATGGCTGATTTTGTGCTCTAACTGCAGATTGAGTAACTGTGACAGAGCCCATCTGGGCCACAATGCTGAAGATATTTATTATCTGGCCTTTTCCAGAAAACCTTTGTCAGTCTTTCTCTAGAATGGTTTAAATATCATAGGAATCATCTGCTTTCTAAAATTTTATAGGAATCCTTGATGAAGCCATCTCTAACCCCAAACCCTGCTCTCCTCCATCTGGTTAGTTTTCATTCTCCTCCTTGTTTATTTATTTATTCAGGTTTCCTTTTTATGACTCAATCTGGTTGAATAAGTTTTCCCTGAAAATCATCCATTTCATTTATATTTTCACATCTATTAGCATAACAGTCTCTTGTAATTTTAGAAACCACCTTTATCTATACCATTAAATCTATTCTTCCAATTTTGTATACTAATGTTTTTTTCTTTTTTTCCATGATGCTATTAAGAGATTTGTCTATTTAATTGGTATTTGCAGATAATTGGGTCTTAGCTTTACTTATCAAACAGTTCCTTTTATTGCTTCTGTATCTATTGCCCCATTCTTACTTTTCCAGTTAAAGGCCAAGATATTTTCTGAGTATGGTTTTGATTAGATTAACAGTCACTTCATTGTTAAGATACCTAGTAATTTCTATTTTACATGCCCACCTTAAAAATGATTGGGAAATTACACATTTAATTTTTTTCTACCTGATTAGTTTTCCCACGTCAACCCCTATCCAAGGCTCAAATTACAATTATAATGCCAAATATCTAAAGTTTGTTCACACATATCCCACTTTTTCAATGTATTATTTTATTTCAACCTCATAACAACTCTATTGGTTGATACAATGACTCTTCTCTTACAGACACAAGACTAAGTCACAAAGCAGTTCAGTCAGAGGAAGTCACATCATGGGTCCTTAGCCCCAGAACTCAGGCCACACCTAGCTGCTGTCTCCAAAGCTCCCATGTGTCCTTTCTCACCACCTCCTAAACCTTTCAATTCTTTTGTCCTCCACCTCCCTTGATTTTACTCTTCATCAGCCTGATGGCCCTAGCACATTAGACAGCACCGCAGACCTGGAGCTTGCGTGGCCCAGTCAGTGGTCAGGGGCCACAGCCCAGGAGTCCAAGCACCGGCTTTCTGTCCTGCTGCTATTTACCAGCTGCGTCACCCTAGGCGAGTGCTTTGTGAATTTCTCCCAGGGCTGATTTAGGGATTAAATAACGTAACCATGTAAAACTCTTGGAATCATAAGTGACCGCAGAAGCAGTAACCAGAGAGCAGAGTGCAGCGCAGATCTGGCCTGGCTGGCACGAGAGGCTGATTTAGCATGAGGAAGGGAAGCAGGGAGGCCGAACAGGGCATGAGCGCAGACTTACCGATATTCTTCTGGATCTCCACGATGTAGTAATTTTCTGGATTAGGGCAGCTAAATGAAAAGACTTTAATTTCTCCGGCTTTGATGAATAACGCGGTAGATCTTTTTTCATAAATCGTGATGTAACAGGGCCTGACTGCCACCGCGGAGGTACTGAGCTTTATGTGAACTGTAATGCCGCTTCTGGATGGCAGAGAAATCTTAGACGTTTCTGAAGGAAGAGAAATGAAGTGAGCTGGCTGATCTAGGTGTGCATGTCTGCTGTTGTCCCCCTCAGCTGCTGCAGGGAGGAGGCCCTGTTGACACCTGTATTCCTTCCCTCCTGGTCTGAGAAGGGGGGGTGATGCAACAACGTGTCTTTTGTTTGGAATTAGTTTTTCTAAGAGATAAAAATAGTGTCCCACATCATGGAAGTTTCGAGCAGCATGTCTTCAGATGCCCCATCTGTGCAGCATTAACTAGCCGCCTCCTTTCCATTTGACCACAGACCAAAGTCCACACACAAACGCTCTCTCTCTGTAAGGGCACGTTTATCTGCGAAGAGCTCCTGTCTCCTGCCCTGCATGCTCTTACAGGCCACAGGCCCGGCGCGCACACACACACATGCGGCAGTGCATAGTGGAGGCCAGGGAACCTCTGCAGAAATTAGCTAGAAATGCACTGTGTCCATGAACTTGGAAAGGAAGAGCAAAACAATGCTGATACCTCAGACTGGGGACCAGCAAACTCTTCTGGAGGAACCAACAGTACCAAGCCTGCCAGATGGGGCTGGTTATTAAACAGGGGTGTGCAGGGCTGGGCTGGGGCCTGATTTCCTGCCTATTCCCTTTGCTTTCTCGATTTTTAAGTCTTCCCTTCCTTAATTCAGGTTCTGACTGTGGGATTGCAGGCAGCTAACAGCTGGGACTGTGGGTGCAGGCTCAGTCATCTGTAAATGGGTTGGTGGAGGGAACCCAGGGGGCACAGAGAGCCTAGAACCGGTGCCTCTCTTCCCTGGTTGGTACCTGTTAGGTGCAGGTACATAGGAATGTTCAGCTGACAAATAGCAAGGCAACCAAAGACTTTTCTCTGCTTTTTAGATAAGCCTTTCCCCCTCCTTTAAAAAATTAAATTGCAATTAACTTTACTGAGGTATAATCAACATACATTAGTAAGGACACACTCATTTTAAGAATTTCAGAGTATGTACACACACGTGATCACCACAATTCAGATAGACAAACGCATCACCCCCAAAGTTCCACAAAAGCCCCTTCACTGTCCACCTCCACTCCTGATCCCAGGAAACCACCAATTATTTTTGCCTGATCTAGACCTTCCTCTACAAGGAGTCATCTAGCAAGTTCTCTTTTGTCCCTGGCTTCTTTCTCAGCATGTTTGTGAGCTTCACCCATAAAACTGAGTGAATCAGTCATCAGTCATTTGTTCCTTCTTATGATTGAGCAGTATTCTGCTGTCTGGAGAGACCACCAGATACTACCCAAGCACAGCTGAGTCTTTCCAGCTTTTGACGAGCTACTTGCATTCATCCTGCAGGACTTCCGGCCCGCGGGAGAGCCGGGCGCACTCTCTTCCTGGCAGCGTCTGAGTTCACTGTGTTCCCAGCAGCTGGTCCATTTGGACTTAGGTCCACTTGTGGGCCCCTCTCCCCCTCGCTCACTCTTTTTCACTCTGCTCGACCCTCCGGCCAGCCGCTCTGTGTGGAAATTGATCCCTTCACCTGTGATAATGAACTGCAAATATTCCCCCCCAGCTTACCAGGTAAGACCTTTACCCTGTTGGGGCCTCTGTTCCTTCATTTATAAAAAGAGGGGTTGTGCTAGAATAACTCCACCTTCCCTGCCCACTCGTAGTAGGATCAGCACCCCTTAAGTAAGAAGCGACCTTGCAAGCGGAAGCGATCCCAGAGACTGCCCGGCAGTGACGATCTCTCGGATCTCCAGGCTGTTGCCACAGCTGCCTTCCTAAGTCAGATGGCTCAGGTGTGCATTTTTGAGGGCAAAGCTTATCTCTCCCACTTCAACTTGCCCCGTCTCTGGGGATAAGTTGGTCACTGTGCTCAGGCCACCTGGGCTATCCTTTTTGGACATCAACCTCGTCCTTACCCTCAGGGCCTTTGCACATGCTGGTCCTGATTCTGACATGCTCCTTCTCCAGCCATAGCTGGTTCCTTTAGTCTTTCCAATCTCAGACCAAAAGGTCACTTCCTGAGGGGCTTTCCCTGACCAGCCCCCTGAAGTTCTTCCCCCGCCCCCACTCCTTTGTCACCCTGACCTCCTTTATGTGCAACCTGCTTCTAGTCTCTGACTCAGGGGGCTGTGGTATTTGTTCGCCCCTGAACAGGACACGACTGTCTGTCTTTTTCAGTGGTAGCATCAGGACCCAGACAGTGCCTGGTGCCCGTGTGCACTCAGAGTTTCCTCTCCCCACAGGTCCCTATAGCCCCTAATACATGTTCTTGTCTTTGTCACATTTAGTTTCTCATAGACAGACCACCATTGCTGTGTTTCAGTTCAGGCTAATCAATCTTGATGGGAATCACAGACACAGGACTTTTTAATTAATAGCCTCGGAGAGAGCAAACATCCTCTGAGGCAGAAGTCTATTTACTAGAATGCTTCCTCTTCCAAAGGCATCATCACTTAGGACCTTCTGAGATAAGTCTGATGGCCCAGGGGCTCTTTCAGACATCTGACTGAAAATGAATCCAGATCTGTGTTCAGAAACCCACTTGTTGGATTTACATCCTAGCGGTTTATGCCGACCCTGTGTTCCTTTTCTGTAATCATAAAAATGTCTTACCAGGTCATTTGTAAAAAATTCTTGGGCTATCTTGTCTCTGAAGGCTTGGCATGAACTTCTGTGTTCTCCCATCAGAGGGGACTCAGATCTGCTGCCTGGCTAGTGAGGTTACCAATTTCTTCGTCATTCTCATACCTCTTCTGTCTGCTTTTACAACCCTTTGGCCAAAGCTGTATTTAGAAATGCCTGACTCAACAATTATGATTCTTTTTATTTTAATTATTAAACACTGAGCAGATCAGTGGTTGCCTGAGGCTGGAGGCAGGGCTGGTGAGGGAGCCCAGAGAGGCCCAGGAGACTTTGTAGGGTGAGAATCATTCTGGACCTTAAGTATGGTGGTGATTACACATTGTAGAGAAATGCCACATTCATCGAACGGTGCACTTAAAATTGGTGAGGTTTACTATGTGAATGTTATAACTTCATAAACGAAACAGAGGAAAAAGCTTGTGTTAGATTGTATTCTACATTAAGTAGGCACTTCATAAATGAAGAAGATAATCACGGCCACAGTTAAAATATGGTTTAATAATATTTTGGCGTGTCCAAGTTTCTCTCAAGGTATGGGTAATATTTCAAACGGCTTTCAACTAGATTTCAAGAAGAACAAGGCTGATCTCACTAAGAGATCTCCACTCAGTTCTCTCCTGCTTTCAGGTCAGCATCCCAAATAATTCTGGGTAGATGACAATCTATTCCATTATTAATGACATATGAAGAACAATGTATAATTCCTTTTAGAGATTAAAGTTTTTCTTTTAGAATCTTTGAAATCATGTATTCATGCAACATTTCACACTATGTTCCAGAGAGCATACTTGGTACAAATGATTCAATGACACAACAGTTGGTGTGCCTGCCCCTGGGAAGTTCAGTCTAGACCAAGGGGTTCCAATGGTCTGTGGGGAATTTTGAAAAAAGACAGTGGCTCCGGTAAAGCCACCGTGGGCCCGGGGCTCTGTTACTAGAAACTCTTTTTTTCCGATGCTGGGAGGTAGGTATTCACCTTTATTTTTTTCCTTAAGGAAAGCAACTGTCCTAACTCTGATTTTTTAATATGCCAGTCTTTATATTTCATGAATCACTAATGCTGCCTCTGTTATTTATAGTCCTTTATTTGGGCTCTCAATAACCCAGATTTTCATCCAAACTCATCATGCAAACAAAGACAAGGAAGTCTTGCAAGGACCCAATCACTCACTCCAGATGTTCTTTTCATATTTTACCATGTTTCTCTGCCCTTTCTTTGAGATGACTTGCCCAGCACACTCTACTCCCAGGTAGAGTTTGTATCTCTCCAGCGCCCCAGACCTGAGAATCCCCACCTGGTCTAGCTCATGGCCCAGAGCAGACACTAAGCTAGACACGTGTTGCAAAGTCAAGTCTTCCCCACCTTTGCAGGAGGGGGAGATGGCTTACATCAGAGATGGTTTTCTAGGGTCCCGGTTAAGGACATATCGCCGACAGGTTGTTTCCAACTGCCCCCCACATCCTAAATGACAAATCCATCAGCTGCAGGGAAAGATCAGGATCAGGTGTGAAAAGATAACGATGATAACGATTCAATTGGGTACATACTTGAAATCTGGACTCCTCTTTCTCACCCCCCCCACCAACTCTGGCAACACAGGGCACTTACTCCATTGTCATAAAAGCAGCAGAGATCCCCCCCCCCTGCTTGAGTAAAATAACTTGTAACTCATTTTTTTCATAAGTGCTTGGAATTTGAGAACATCTCGCTGGCATATTTTTCTTCTTCCCCTCTTCCCACCACTAATCACATCTTGAAACTGGAAATTCTAACACTGGGGAATAAATCTCAGCCTTGTACCAACACCATCCCCCCAGTAGGGCCAGCACATCTGAGTGCTTGATAAACTATAACTTCAAGAAAAGGGATGGCTATTTTCTTCTTCGATGTCTCTTTTACCTCCCTAGGAACTTGATATTTTCTGGGTCTGATATTTTGGGAGATCTATCACTCAGAAACTCAGAACTACAGATTCTGGTGTGATTTTGAGGTGTTCCAGTTGAAGGAAGCCCACCTGCCCTCACAACAGCCGTGTGTGGGCTCCCTGGCTCAGGGCTTTTGGGGAGGCTTCCAGGCTCCACAGTCGGGCGCATGAGTCACGGCCTTCTTCCCTCTCCTGCTGCGACCTCTCCTTATTAGGGCACCTTTGCTAGTTTCTGCCTCACCAGCTGCTTCTTGGGCAGGAATTTCCAATTGTTTTAATCACCACTCATTATTCACCATTCATTATTCACAGCGTATTCGACAAATGCCCTGTTATTTCTCCTCCCTGCCATCCTAGGTCTTTGCAAAGGAAATGAACGCGAGGAAGGGGATTCCACCAGATAAACACCAGGAAAGCTAGTTTCTTCTAGATTTCCTAGATTTTGTCAAATGTGGTTTAAAAGAGTGACATTAAAAAATTCTTAGCAGAGAGAAATCTGCCTCAAGTTTGGTATGGTTTTCTGGGGGGCTTGGCCTCTTTCAGGTTCTCTGTCTATGGAAGAAGAACCAAGCCACTCCCAGCCACGATGGGCCAGCCTGGGCACAGGACGTACACGTTTAGCTGTCTGGTGCTCCAAATGTCAAGGGAGGCAGATGCAGGAACCGAGCAGGATAATTGTGAATCAGCATGGTGCACCATTCGTGGCCTGTGTGGGAGTCAGATTCCAAACCAAGCCCATAAAATCACTTCTGGTCACACTAGTCCTGTCCTTTCTTAGGGAGACGTCACACTGCAGAGCAATATCCCACCCTCAACAAGTCCACTGGCTGCGGCTGGTGTCTGCTGATCCACGGAGTGGGTTCCCTCTTCCTGGGTAAAATAACATAGAGTGGTAGATTTTTAGGGGCCAGGTCTGCAAAATACAGAGCGTGGGAGGTTCATGCCACAAGAGCCCAAGGAAGTGATGTCGGCAAAAGAGACGGTGACTCACTTTTCCACCGCACATCCACCCCGTGGGGACACTCACACCACTGACATGAATTCTCCTGTCTTTATTCCCTGCAGGAAGCAACTGCTGAATTCACGTGAACCGAACATATATTTGCCTGTCTTATCTGCCCCAGCAGACCCCACTAGAGAGTCAACAATTCGAGGGCACCAAGAATAATCGAGGTACTGTGAAAACACAGAGGGTCAGCTATTATTGCCTGGGTGTGGTGGTCAGGGAAGGCTTCATAGAGGAGGCACAACTGAAGATGGGTCTTGATAAATGAGTAAGAGTTTGTCCATCAGGGAGAGTGAGACGGGTGCCGGGAAGGACAGTGGAAGGAACAGCAAGTATAAAGTCACAGGGATGCGAAGAACGTGGCTTCACTGGAGCCCCTCCAGGGGTTAGGTTTGGCCAGAGGGTCACAGCAATGTGGATGGAGGGGCTGAGATAGCCGCTGAGAAGGGGGTTGGTTGTTGGCTGTGGACTTTGGGGTTTGCACAGTGGGAACATCATATCTTAACAGCTTTGTGGAGTGGTTAAGAGCTGGGATTCCAGAATCCTACTGCCTGGGATCCACTCCTGGTCCTACTAGCTACCAGTGTGCACTTGGGCAAATTGCTTAGCTACTCTGTGACTTACTTCCTCATCTTCAAATTGGGTGAATAATGGAATTGTAAGGACTAGTAAGTTAATACCTGTAAAGGGCTTGGAATGAGCAGGCAGTCAATCAATATTGGCTGTTATTGCGGTTGGTATTATCAAGGTGGCATGTATAGTCACTACCACTGGTGTCAGTGCGGGCACCACAGAAGGCTGTTAAGCAGGGAAACAAGGTAGCAGCAGCATAGTTCTCAGAAAGCCCAGAGTCCTGGCTGGCTGGGCAGGGTCAAGGGTCAGGCAGGTAAGGCACCTGGGGCAAGCTTGAGGCGCGCTTACTGTAGGGCTTGTGCAAGTGTGAGCGCCAATATGGTTTTCTGCGTCTCCCCTGCCCCCGCCTAGCCCTGCTCACTGGTCGTCACGGCCCTTCAGTCTGTGTTGACTCATGATGCCAGCAGCCCTTGGAGGCTCAGGAGAGTAGCGACCTCGTTTCCCCACGTTTGCTGAGTCAGCCGAGACACTGTGGTTTGACCTCACCATGCCTCTCCACACGCTCGGTATCACTGCCCTCCCGGCAGCACCCAAGGCCTGTCAAGGCAGCCAGCAGAAGGCGAGAAGCGCTCCCATTGTTATGACATGCGCGGTGCTGAGATCAAGGGTGGGGGGTCACCACCAGCATGACCTGTTTTAATGGGGCCTGCTTGGGTTGCGGGGTGGAGCCAGGCTGCCATGCCACTAGACAGAGTCCTACTAATCCTGGAGGCCTGGGGGCCCGAGGCCTGTGGGCAGAGGAGGGACAACTGGTTTAGGCCCCCTGAATCCATTTTGATCGACTTGGCCAGGTCCATTCACAGACTGGGTAAACTGAGGCGAAAGCGCTCACCCACGTCAGGATGACCACCCATCTGCCTACCTGGAAATGGTTAATTTCCCACATGTACACAAGAACAAACTAGGGTGCAAACTGCTGATTCAGGGGCTCGTTACCTCTCCTGGATGAGACACCCTGGGAATCCGGACACCAGGCCTCCGGGCACAGCAGAGAACCTCAGTGAAGCACATAAGCTTCGTTCATTAGGGACTCACACATGCCCACAACTGCCCCATAAAGTAGGTTCTACTATGAATTCCCATTTTACAGATGAAGGAACCGAGGGTCAGAGAGTTCGTGACTGGCCTGGCAAACATGACTAGTAAGAGGCAGGCCAGGTCTGGGGCTGGAGCAGACGGACACTGGAGCTGCACCTGATAAACGACTTCAGCAGAGCTCGCCCCGCCGAGATCCCCCACACGCAGCCAGGCCTGTGGGATGAGATGGTCTGTCCTCACTGACAGTCATTTGCGGTAGCAGAAAAGGCTTCCCCGCTGGCGCTGCAGGGATGTCCAGGACACCGAAAGGAAAGATGTTCGCTTAAAGGCCTCCACAGGCACATGCATTAATAAAATCCTTCCTAGTTTCAGAATAATTGGAACGTGTAGTTTGAATTCAACCCAGGGTCTGAAGTCCCCTGGAAGCCGACATGCGTGGGGTGTGGTGCGCCTTTTCTGCGTTTTTTGGCTCAAGGATCTGACAAAGGGAAATTGGCATGTTTGGCTGCTTTGTGAGGTTGCCTGAGGGTCGTGGGCATGGAAGGTGTGGGGCTGGGTTGGTGGCGAAAGGAAAGCACCACACCATGATTCTAAGCAGAGCATTGGCATAAAGGGCTAGTGCCGGGTCTCGGGAGGAAAGCAGCCAGCAGAAGCCGGACCGAGGGGCTCACGGCCAGACTCAGGGGCAACCAGACAGGATTCAGGAAAAACCCCCAGACGCCCATCTGCTGATTCCTTCTCATTTATTGATAGTTGGGGTGAGAGGATCTCAACCCAGCCTCTGGTTTTGACTTGGCACGTAGCGTTTCCTCCTGGAAAGAGACTCTCCCTGCCCTCCTGGACAGCTGAGCTGGAAAGCCACTCTGTTCAACCTGATGTCACATCCCCACCTCCCCCCAACTTCTCCCTAGCCCTCCTCCCACTTTGCTCCCGGCATCTTGGGAAAAGCAGCCTGCTGAGACGTCTGAGCAACCTCGCACTCTCCTTCTCGGAAGCCAAGGGTGTGGGATGACGGCTGCCCACCAGCGACCCATGCAGACCCTGGGAGAACGCATCAGGCTACTGTTGCAAGTCTGGGGGAAGAGGAAGGTGGCAGGACAGGTCCCCGGCCCACCCCCCGGCCCACAGCACAGGTGCACCTTCCAACTGGAGACACTGGGCTGGAGGTGGCTGCAAGAACTCGCCTGACATGCCCCTGTGAGCGCTTCCCAAGCTCTCCAACAGAAAGGCCACGTGGTATCACCCATACACCACACACCACAAGGACCTGCTAACATCCCAACAAGGAGCAGACATTGACCAAAGTTGTAATAAAGGCCTGGGGTGATCCAGTGTGGCTTTCCAGGGACAAGGACCCATGGGGGAGGGCCGGGCAGGGCACAGCGCAGGGCACCGGGCCAGGGCAGGCACAGTGGAGGCAGAAGGCCCAAAGACGACCCAGTGCTGCAACTTTGATGAATCTGAGCCTGGCCACGTCGCTCAGGGAAATGGCAGCTGCTGTGCGGGCCAGGTGCTGGCACTCCAAGACGAACAAGGTGGGTACCAACTTCCAGAGTCACTTCTGGGGCCAAAGGACATCAGGTTCACCCCTGCTCAGTGAGAGACACCCTCAGTTACCTTTAACATAGTTTACTATTTCCATAGCTCTTAAAACAATCAAAAAAACCAGTAAAATAAAGTTCAAAGAACAAGATTAAAAGGAAGCTGTGTGCACTCCCAGCCAATCCAACTCGTGGGAAGAGCTTTAAAACAGGGGACCGTTGTGTTCCTCCATTCACTCCTCACTCTTAATTCCGAACTCCTTAGAAAAGAAATGTATGTACACTGATGCAAGTTGTTTGTTTTTTTTTTTTTTAAAGAATCTGCAGCATCCTCCAAAGGGGAAACACTAGTGATGGATGGTCTGTCGGACCTGTGCTTTGAATGACTGTTCTAGAGTGGAGGTATGCGTGCAGGGAATCTTACCCTCTAAGATCCAAGACACACACCCCACTAGAAGTGGATGTTAGAGACTCACAGCCAGGGTGTGGGCCCATTGGGGTTAGACGCAAATGAACACACTGGGTAGAAATGCTTATAGAACTGTGGCCATTTAAAGCCTTCTTGCCAACCAGAGACTTGGAGTTTAACATTTAACTCCAGGTTGAACTGAACAGCCCTCAGTGGAAGAATGATTTCTAAGAGGTCCACAGAGGGAGGGAAAGCTGCCTAATAACAGACTTTGAACATGGGAATTACAGGAGTAGGCAACAGATATAACTCGGTTTATGACCACTGTAAATCATTCACGCCGATATGCTAAAATGCCACGGACCAGTTTACATCACATTAACATTTTAAGAAATGTATTTTGTCAGACTTTGAAGCATGAGTCCCAAGGACCACGAAAGTCACCAAGGGTCACGAGGAGGGACAGGGAAGACTCAAAGAGGAGCTTCAAAATCCCATCAGTGAGTGCCTCAGAGGTGGACGTAGCAGCTGGCCCACCTGCTAAATGTTTAGAAGTGGCCGAATTTCCAATTTCTTTAGTGTTCCACCCTATAGTACTTCTTTCCAAAGGCCCCAACCTTGCCATCAGAGATGAAATAGTTACTCAGGTTCTTCTGATAAAAATTTAGCAGGGAAATAGTTAAATAAGAATCTATATGCAAAAGACCACATATTGCTGGGTGATTCCATTTGTATCAAGTTCAAGGAGACAAACCAATCCACCCTTTTGTGATATGAGCACTGGACCTCTGAGGGGGACAGCTATTAACTAGGAAGGGGTAAGAGGAAAACTTCTGGGCTACTGGAACATTCCAAATCTTGATCTGGGTGATGCTTACAAGATAGACACATAAATTACATCAGGTTGTACAAGTAGGGTTTGTGTACTGTATGTCTCAATAGAACAATTTTTTAAAATCAGAAAACTAGTGCTAGCTGCTGGCTATCTGAAATATCTCTGATGAGATGGCCACACCCCCTGCTCCCCCAGTCCCTCTTTGTGTCTGGTAGTGCTGGCCACAGGGCCTCATCTACAGAAGCTTCCATCTCTTTCCCGAAGGCACAGGTTCTTCTATAGCAAACTGTTGTTTGTACGACTCTGAAGACTGTTGGCTTCTGATTAACTGGCCCTTGCGGGGGGTGGGGATCAGACTCATGACGCCCAGGCCTTATGGAAGGAGGAGTCCTGGGGGGCCAAGACGCCCTCTAAGTGTAGGATAGAACCAGATACACTAGCACATTCACAAAGGCAGCCTGGGATTGTAAGGTGTGCTTCGCTTTTCTTTTTACTGTAATAAAAAAAAAGGGAAAAGAACACTCATCTTTCTCTAGTCACATGTAAACCCTGCAAACATTCCCCCTGCCATTTTATTTTATTCATATTTATATTTAAATTTTATGTCCTGTGTGATAAAATACACAGAACATAAAATTGACCATTTCCCCATTTTTAAAAGTACACAGTTCAACTGCATCAGTGGCATTCACACTGTTTACAACTGTCACCAAGATCCATCTCTACTCTCCACCACTAAACACTAGTTCTCCCTCCCTGCTTTCCATCTCTGTGAATCTGATTGCTCGTAGGACATCATGTAAGTGGAATCATTGTCCTTTTGTGTCGCATTTCTTTCACATAGCATATTGGGGTGCATGACCTTTATTTTTTTTTGAAGATTATTTATGCACACAAACTGGTGTGTAGACCAGAGGTGTGGGGTGGTGAGAGGATTCACCAGAGACAGAGTGGGGAGCAGAACAAGCAGATCCACTGAAGTACACTGCTGAGGGGAGCAGCAGGCGAGGCAGGAGAGGTCTGCTGTGCCATGTGGGAATCTCCCTGGCTAGGTATCGAACTCGCGCTGCAGTGGCTGTGGCTAGTTTCATAGTGCTTTGACTCATTGTGCCACCAGGGAAGGCCCCGTGCATGACTTTTAAACCCCAGTTACTTGCTAATAGTTGATTTGACTAACAAGCAAAAACTGAGCAAAATTACAGAGACTCAAATTCAGTCAGCTTGTGGGAGGCCCTGAAGGGCTTGTCCTCAGGTCACTGTGCTGTGGACGGAACAATGGGCTCCCGCTTGGGGTGAGGTGAGCAGAACTTCTCAGAGAAATGTTCTAACAGGAACTGCATTCTTTGGGGATTAGGAGCTATAGAAAACTTTCCTACATGTCTGAACACAAGCCATGCACTTATGTTTCAACTGAAATAGTTGAAAAGGACTTTTCCAGAAGGTTATGTCAGCCTATTTCTACATTACTATTCATCACCCCTCAAAGATAATGCCCTTGCCAGAGGTGGAGGAGAGCAGGACATGTGCTCCTCTGTTTTAGTCCGACTGTAGCTTAGAGGTCCTCTCACGAGGTGGGTAGGGGGAGCAAGAGGAGGCTTTGTGGAGACAGAGCCTGCTTGGGAGCACCCACCTCCACAGCTCAGCCTGCTGAGAGCACACTCCCTGCCAGGACAGCACCCCTAGTCATTCTCGGAGCCTGGGATTTTGGCTGGGCTGCCTTGGACAAGCCTCCTCACTTCTTTAAACCACAGGCTTCTGGTTTGTAATATCTGGCTAGAAGCATGAGCTTTGCTGGACTTCTGTAGGTATTAGAATGAGGCCGTGTGTGTAAAGCGCTGAGAATGGGGCAGGGCACGTGGCAGGCCCTCATCTAGCGATGCCCACTGTCAGTGCAATCCCTGCCCAGGGGACAAGGCCCCTAAGCTGTGAACCTCGTGGGGCCGGATTCTGAGGTGACCCCAATGAGCCATGCCCTGGTATCATCTCTTCCTCTTGGGTGTGGGAGGGGGTCTGAATAAAATCTGCTGAAGGGTCTCATAATTTGAGACTACAAGGAACTGAATCCCACCAGCAAGTGAACTTAGAAGAAAACCCCAAGCTCTAGGTAGCATATAACAACATCTTGATTTTTCTGAGGGCAAGGAACCCATCCCCACTGTATCTGGACTTCTGACCTACAGAACTCTGAGTTCATAGGTGCTGGTTTAAGCTACTAAGTTTGTGACAACTGATGATGTAGTGACAAAAACTAATACAGAATTTGTAACCAGATGGACACGAGAGGGAAAGATGGGGTGATTTTTATATGACTTGAACTACAGATGCCACTTACATACAGATTTTTTTCTACTGGGCACTCTGTATTCACGGATTCAATCAACCATGCAGTCAATCGGTCGAATCCACAGATGTGGAAGCAGAGGCTACAGAGCGGCACTAGAAGTTAGCCTCAGATTTTCACCTGCACAGGATTAGTTTTCTAAGGTATTATCTGGGATCCTAAGCCGCCCCTTTGGGGCTGAGTTAGCATGACAGAAGGTGCTATGTCAAGTGGGCACATTTATGGAGGTGTATGTTAATGACAATACCTAAAAACACTATTTACTTAGTGTCCAGATGCTGGAAGGAAGTAGGGAGGGAAGAGGGTGAGTGCTTCAGGGAGAAGGTGCCCCTCAGAGTCCCTGGCCCCCTTCTTCCTGATGTACAATGAGTCCTGGGAAACCAAGGCTGGCATCTGCTTATCCTCTTATCTCTGACACCTTCACCACCTCCTTCACCCCTATACTTTGGCAGCAGTCTACACTCTGCCTTTACTGCTGTCTGTAGGATGACCCCCCGCTGACTCACTCTGCTCCGTCCCTGCTGCAGCTGGAAGGACAGACTGCAGCCTCCACCCACTGCAGAGAGGCAGTGCCCATTTGGGGTTTCAGTTAAGGAAGGGGTGAAATGGGCCTCTGGGAGGACTAAAATCTAGGCCTGACCTCTTGATCATTTAGGGGGGCATGATTGGGCCAATCAGGGCCAGGACAGACGATTGAGAATATGCTCTTCTCTTTCAGCTGCCTGTTTTAAGGTCAGTGGTTAGTCCCAGTTGTTATTGTTTCCAGTGATCTTCAAGGCAGGGAGGGTGTCAATCCACACAGACTGACTTGGAGAATGAGTCTTTGACTGAAGCTCCCGCAAATGACCGGGGCTGGGTCAATAGAGTGGTTCTCAAGCAAACCAGGGAGCCCAGGGAAAACAGATCAGCCAAGGGAGGCTACATCTCCAGAAAAGCTTTGGGACCAGACAGAACACCTGCTTTTCTCACCCAGAGGTGCCAGGACAGTCTCTAGGAGATGTTATACCAACAAAGAGTTCTGGGCCATGTTACATCAGAGGATGGTTGTTACGGAAGGTGTTACGTCAACAAGAACAACGATTATAAAAGATGTCCTGTCCATGAGGACGGCTGTTATGGGAAGTTGTTAAGTCAACGAGGATGGCCATGATGGAAGGTGTTCAGCCATCATGAAGAAGTTAAATGGACAGTGATGGTCACTGTGAGAAATGTTACACTGACGAGGCTATTACTGGCACTTGGACAGTCCCCATGTTGGGATTAGTCAGTGACTTAAGATGTCAAAAATCCAGGGAGGTGAAACACTAAATTGAAAGACAAGAATGATGAAATGGGGGTTTTGAGAAACCTGGCTCCAAAAGCACACTGTGTTAGCAAGTGGGGAAGGCAGGAATAAAACTCAGCCAGAAAATTCCAGCCAACAAGGTATTAACCCTCATTCAGCTACCTTTGTTTCAATAGCTGGTCTGCATTTACAAATCACACATTGGAGGGTTGACTCTAAATACCCTTTTTCGAGGCACTGGATCATTTGGCAAGTGGTCTTCATAGAGATGGTGGGAGAACCTTTTAAACATCAAAACAACACCGTGGGATTATTGGTAATGATTAACAGAGCCACACTTTTTTTCCAGGGTCAATCTCAGGGTCTTGTTATGATGTCCCATAGAACACCTTGTCTTCCTCCTTCTATTTTTCTGCCTACAGAAGCTATTTCCCATTCCTGACTTTTATTGTAATTATTATAGAGACATTTTTTGCTGTATGTATCACACTAGACAGTGTCTCAACCTCAAATGCCTTTGGGAATCCAGGCAGGCAGTATAAATGAGAAAAGCCAACATAGCCAGGAGGCTCTTTGTTGAATCAGAGTGCATGCTCTACTAAATACTTTGTAATTCAGTTTTTTCCAAAACACACCAGAGCAAGGTCAAGACTCCTAGGCCACCAGTTTGTATCTCCTGGTTTACACGACTGAATTTCTTCTGGCCAATGAGCCTTTGGAGAGCCAGAGCCTCTGTGTGTGCCACATCTAGTGTAGAAGGCCTCAGACACTGGTGGGATTAATGGAATTGGTTATAAAAATAACTTAAGACTGGGCTAAAGAGAAATTCTAGGCAAAAATCAATGTATTATGCCCTAAAAGGAGGTAGGAGGGGTATAACAAAAACATAGCCAGTTGCTCTTCAAGAAAAGTTGTTCCAAGTGGAGAAGGCAGCTTTCCTAGTGACTCAGCACTTCTATTTCCATCCCTTCTATACAACCAAATTCTTGCGGGAAACAACAGTAGACTTTTTTGAAGATAGGGTCTTTGCTTAAGAAATGTGTTTTTTAATACAAGAAAGCTATTGATTACTATACCTATATTTGAATTTCTTTTTAATTTATATTTCATATTTCAAAGGCAAAAGAATAGTTAAAGAAGGCAAACCAGTGGTTTCCACAGGCCAGCGGGCAGGGACCAACTGCAGAGGGTCTGAAGGAACTTTGCTGGTGATGGAGCTGTCCCATCATGCCCTGCTAGGACTCACTGAATAGTACCAGTGAGATTAGTGGATGTGAGAGAGGGAGAGAGACTTGAACAATAAACATGTCTCTCTCTCCTACCTTTGAATCTGGTGCCCTTGCCAGAGGCAACCCCTGATGCTGGTGTCTTGTGTATCCACCTGAGACAATGTAAATGTGTATGGATATGCCTGCCCTGTTATCTCATTGCATACTTGGTGCATGCCATCTTCACCATTCGGAACATTGTACTTTCCTGTCCACAAAATATCTCGGGGGTGGGGGGTCCCTCCTCAACAGCATACCACAATCTGCAATACCATTGTTTGGATGCACTCTAGTTTACTTAATCAGGCTTCTAACCATGGCGTTTGGGTTGCTTCCAGTCGAAAGTTACCAGGGCAAGGATCATAAGATGCTTATCTAGAGCTTCAGGGTGTCAGTGGGTGGCATCTTCCCCACTGCCCCAGGTTTTGGTGAAACTAGGATCATATTCCTGCGGAGGCAGACACAGGAAGGCTGGAAGCTATTATTTTGAGGGCTTGGCTGAAGTGGGGTGGGGTGGGCTTCTGCAAGGTGATCCAAGAAAAAAAAAATGTTTTCTGTGTTCTGACAAGTTGAGAACTTGCCTCTGTCAGATTTAGCCCAAGGCAAAGTGCTTGATAAGATAGTCAGCAACTTCCAGGCCAGCTGGGCAATCTTTCCCTTTCTCAGCAGGGCTTAAAGGCAGCGGCCCTACCAGGCTGACACTGGTTCCAGCTCCGGGTTCACAGCCTCACTCCAGCCTAGACCTGGTTGTTGACACCTGCTCATACGATCCTGAGAAGCCCAGTGGGGGATTCTCTATCATCTTTCAAGTGTAATGGAACATGACATTTAAGTAATAAAACTGGTCTGGTCAGTTCAGTGGCTAAAGAAAGTGTGTGTGTGTGTGTGTGTGTGTGTGTGTGTGTGTGTGTGTGTGTGTAGTTCACTTGCAAAGTTTGAAACCTTGTTCCAGTGTCATTGAGAACAATGCAGCTGTTAACCTGGCACCTTCACTTCTACAAAGTTCCCCAAAGATTCCTCTAGATGTCCAAGTGGCCCGCACTGGATAGTAACCCCAGCAGTGTAGAGTAGCACAAGCCTGAAAACCACCTAAATGTCCCCCAAGAGGGAACCCAGTTCCACAGATGGTAGCCTGGCATTGGGGTCCAGATTGCCTGCTGTTCCAACTCAAATAATCAAAGAAAGAACAATTCTCATTTATTAAGGAGTCTGCTCCAGTCTGGGCACTGTGCTCAGTGACAGACAGCCTGGGCTTCATCTGGATCAAGGTCAATTACGAGGTGCTATTGTTCTTATTTTGTCACTAAGGACTCAGGGAGGTTAGGAATTTGGCTAAGTCACCTAGTAGATTTGAACCAAGCTTTGCTCAACACCAAAGATGCCCTGAATGTGATTGTTTCCAAAAAGTTAAGGTCGCTGTGGGCTCTGGGAGAGCTTTCGCTCAGGTCCCCCCTACTGCTCCCTTCCCCTCCACCAGTTTTCAGTCAGAATCCTGAGTCCTCTGGATGAGTGGTCTGAGGAAACAAACGCAGCAGTGAACCTGGGGCCCCAGAGCACCCGAGAGCCTCTGCGTTTATGCTAAACGCTCTTGTTGGAGATAACCTGGTCAAGCCTTCACCTCCCGATCAGTAACACGTTGTCAAGTGTGGCAGAGCCTGCTTGTGGCTCCAAGTGCGGTGTGACATTGCATGCAGCCCAGTGAGCTGACCGCAAAACAATCCCATTAAAACGCCATGTGATCTTTGGACTCGGAAAGTTGATGCAACTCTTATTTCTGGAGATGATCCTTTATCATCATCCCAGACAAAGGCAGCAGATTAGCACCCTGAACATTTTTGAAAAAATGGCATATTTCATTAAAAAGGCTTTGATCATCTGTCATTGAAGGTAGGAGTATTTGCATTGCATTTGAAACATAAAAAAAGTTATACTATCTTGTGCCCATGGAACAGTTTTAATTTTTTTTAAAGCCATTTCTCAATTTATTATTGAAAGATGTCCACGCTCTGAAGTGAGGTGTTTAATGGCCTTGTAGTGACATTACTGCACTGCATTTCCATCTGGCTGAATGCGCAGCTGTTCTAAGAGGGGAGCCCCTCCCTGGCAAAGTCACACCAGTAATGCTTTCAGCAGTGCCCTGCTATGGGTTCCACTCAGGAGAGAGCTGAGCAATGCAGCTTGAAGAAAGGACTTTCAATTTCATAAAAGTCTGTGCAGTGAATGTTTGTAAAGCAAATCCTGGAATTCTACTATATTCTTTCATAAATTCAGCCTCACTCTTGAGAGAAAACAAACCAAACTCAATCAACTGAGTTGGGATGTTATAGGGTGATGTGCTTAAAATGGGGAGAACGTGCTGGCCGACAGACCGTCCTTTGCACAGGGCACTGTTGAGTTGTACTGTGGGGCCCGATGCTTTTGGCATCACTACTTCCTTCCAGTCTTTTTTCTTAAACTCACTCTCGATACAGATAGGAAGACAGCATGATCACGTGATTTGAGTCACACTGTATGCTCCACTTTCCACCCTGCTTCTGTTACTGTATCACGAGCAAGTCTCCACATTTTCTGGTTATTCCAACAAACCCACCCCACCTCTATCCACTCCATCCTGGGCACACCTTTAAAGGTTGAGACCTATGGGCATGTTCTATGCAGTGAAGATCTGAGGCTCTGGATAAAGCAGAGAACAGACCATCACCTACTCAGGAGGTCTCTTCCACCCTCTGCAGGGACAGAGTTTGATACCATCTGACAATCTGCATTTTCCTTTTTCTATCTTCCAGTTTTCCTAGTCTACACATCGAAATCAACAGGGACTATGGTTCTCTCTTCCTCCTTTTCTGTCTGATTAACATCAGAATTGGATCCAGAAGACTTAGACTTTAGAACATCCTACCCTTGCCACCTTCTAACAGTGTGACTTGAAGAACTCATCTAACTTCTATAAGCGCGTTGCTTCTCCTAGAAAGTGTCGGCATTAGGGTTGATTTGGATTATTTATTGGTTTGTTCCACAGACATTATTAAGGGACCCTATGAGCCAGGCATAGGTCCAGGCACATATCTAAGTTAGATATGAGCCTCTAGAGGTGTTCACTAGCTCAGGGGCCTCCAGGAGGCCCATAAATCAATGGTCATTTAACCCTTTGCACTCCGAACCATTCTAGACATTGGCTACCAGCTACTCGACGCTACTTTGCGGCAGAAACGTGCATTTACAGACCCTCATATTATTTAGTATAATTTTGGAACCAAGTAACGTATTATAATGATATTGGACTTATATGAATTGGGTGACATCGAGGAATGTATATTTGCAAAAAACCAATATTTTATTGTTTATAATTTTGTACAGTATGATAAGTTTTGTAACACTCCCCAATATGCATTGCAGGCTGATTAGTGCATGTTTGACAGTAATAAGTGGTTTGACGCCTGCCACCAGGTGTTTTCCTGTTAGAACACACAACGCAGCCCCTTTTTCTCTGTCCCACATCGGGAATATGCAGCTCATTGTTTAATCTGTTGTCCGCAGAAGACGTGGACGGCCGCGTTCTCGCTACACGGAAATTTTGATTTAATTTCTTGTGCCATTTCAAGATAAAACTTCAGGGAAACATGCATGTCTCAAAAAGCTGCATTGAAATAACTCAATTCCCCGTAATCACTAATAAACTGCAATGTCCCCTGAGAGGGGACATCCGAGTGATATGCTAGAATTCCGATGTCCCCTGAGAGGGGACAGCGGAGTGCAAAGGGTTAAATCAGCTCATAAAACATTAGGGCTGGGGGTTCCTTTGCATTGCTGAAGCTCTTAAAGATTGGAAAATTTAAGTCCAGAGAGGCGAGGCAACTTTTTCCAAGTTATAAAGCTAACAGACCACAAGATTGGAAGTTAGAACCAGTGCCCTGACTCTTAAGTCTGGTGCTCTTACCATTCCGCCTGCTGATGTGTCAAACAGCAAGGCCAACATCTTCTTGGGCTCATACGTAGACAGTTAGAAGGGGCCTCGCCACCAAGTCCCAGCTACTGGAATGGCAGCAGAACTGATGCGAAGAACTTCTATTCTTGCACCATAAAAACCTCCCATGTGATCCCTCATGCTCCTTTTTCTTCTGTCAGTTCAATGGGGATGAACACAGAACCACACATTGAAGATGGCAGAGTCAAAATGTAGAAGGAGGTAGATCCCCATATCAGTGTTTGGAGGAGATACCTATTCGGGGTCTTACAGGAACAAGAAATAAATATCTCTTGTGTTTGAGCCATCACATGCTTTTGCTTGGTGTGTCACAAAAGCTATTAGACTTACCAATATAAAAATTCAATAACAAACAATTGCTTCTCAATGTAAACATGAGGAATGACCAGAGCCCACACCTGTCAGATCTTCTCGAAAGTGTTCGAGGCATTCTGATTAGCAAATCAAAAAACAATATTTAAAAGGAAGGTTAAAACAGTCTCCCCTCACCTAGAATTTGTGGTCAGAGGGGGTGATTAAGAGCCTGTACTATGATATAAGACTGTCCGGATTCACAGATAACACCCCACTTATTAACTGTGACCCTGGGCAATTTTCTTCATTTCTTTGTTATTCACTTTCTTCCATTTGTTCTTTAAGACTTTCTATATAAACCTTTTAACCCACTAATTCCTTCTCCAGGAATTTTACCAATTGTCCATATCCCCCAAAAGTCAGCTACAAAGCCACTGAGCTCTGCTTACAGAAATAAAAGACTAGAAACACCCCACCACTAAAAAGCTAGTTGAAGATAACATGGAGTCCCTATGACATGGAATATTATACAGCTATCAAAAAGATCATGAGAGCCCCATATATTCAATAGAATGATCACTAAGATGAACTGCTAATTGAAAAAAATCAAGAAGCATATGGAACACATCCTGTGCTATACATATGTTCCCATTTGTGTAAAGAAGGAAGGTGCATATATTTACAAACTCGTATCTGCATAGAATAACTTAGGAACAATGTACAAGTAACTATGACTGCTTCTGAGAGGAGGCCTGGAGTGAGGGGTATAAGGGGAACTTTTTGGGTTCCTGGAGCCGATTTCAATGTGTGGAGGGGAGGTTTCCCACATCACCAACAAGCAATTCTTGGATGCCAGCAGAGTGTCTGAGAATTCAACTCAATTCCAATACTATTTACATGATGATACTTCAGGTCCTACAAGTTAAAGAGTTCAGTCCTACAAGATGACAAGTAACTCCTCATATCCCCTAACCCCACAATGTTACCTGTACTTCCCACTGCCTGCGTATAAATCTGAGGTTCCCACGCCCTTCTCTTTAGGTTCTAATTATTTGCTAGAGTGACTCAAAGAACTCAGGGAAATGTTTTACTTACTAGATAACTGATTTATTATAAAAGGATAGGACTCAG
This sequence comes from Scalopus aquaticus, assembly GCA_004024925.1. Taxonomy (NCBI): domain Eukaryota; kingdom Metazoa; phylum Chordata; class Mammalia; order Eulipotyphla; family Talpidae; genus Scalopus; species Scalopus aquaticus. Next base: position 25,718 of record PVIJ01000517.1, on the reverse strand, counting down.
GAACAACCAGGCACACAGGGCAGGGATAGGGAAAGGGTTCAGCGCTGCCATGCTCTCTGAGAGCCCCACTGTGCCAGCATTTCCACGTGGTCACCAACTCAGAAGCTTTCTGAACCCTGTCCTTTTTGGAGTTTTTATGGAGGCTTCAGCTGTGGGAGCCTGCAGGAGCAGTGGTGTTCTATTACTCTGCTGCTCCACCACAAGTCAGTGGATGTGGCAGTTGCTCCTTAGAGCCCAGCAACTGCCCTTTTGTCAGCTGTGGCAGTTGCTCCTCAGAGCCCTTTTATGTAGCAGTGTACTTCCTGGATGGTGGGATGGATTAATCAGCTGTGAGCTATCAGCTGGTTGGTGCTAAATGGTCCAATCAGCCACAGGATTGAGAAATGGTCCTGGATTGTTGCTTCCTGGATTGTGGAATGGACCAATCAGGTGCTATGAGCTGACTGGCAAATGGATCAATCAGACTTGTGGGTGGGACACCTTGAAAGAGGATATAAGCCAGGGTCACAGGGTGCTGAGGAGAGACTCCGCCAACCTCTGAAGGAAGAAAAAAGGTGTTTTCAGACTCTGAAGGAAGAAGAAAGAAGGGGAAGACTCCATTCCTGCCCTTCAAAGAAAGAAAGAAAGAAAAAGAAGCATCCCAGTAGCCGCCTTCCAAGGAGGGAAGAGAAGCTGAAGGACTCTTCTGGTCCTGTCTCTAATATTGCCTGAAAGGAGCATCAAAGGCCCTGGGCCCGGTGTCTCAAAGAGCTGTTTGTTGTTGATATAACCCAACAACTCACAAAGACCTGTTAACATTGAGTGTCTCTGATACTGCCTCTGAAGAACCAAGAGTGACAACCACTACTGGCCAGCGATGTCCAGCACTCCTGGTGACCGGTGGCAACGATCACTGGCGCTATCTGGGTGAGATAGCTGCCACTTGGGACTATAGTAAGCTCTTTGTCCCCTGTTTGTAAAATAAACCCCATGGTTGTTGTTCCTGGAGCCTGAGGTCTCTTGCAATTGTGTACCACAGACAGTGACCTGTCCTCTTATCAGGCACTGTCCTTTGTGAGGCTATAGCCCATAGACCCTCACTGTGTGGGTGTTGTATTGCTATAGCCCTTGATTTCATCCCACCTCCTGCCTTGTTGCCCTCCTGTAGCCCTCTCTGCCTCGGTATAAATCACTGGCCATTGGCAATCAATTCAGCTTCCAATCTCTCCCCTTCCCATTCCAATCTTTCAATCACAAGTTTGGTTCCCCAGGCAACCATCCATCCCTGGGTGACCTAGGGACATTCCAGAGTTTAACATAACAAAGGAAACCTTCGTTTCTCTCCCTACTTCAGCAATTTGAGGGTTTTAGAAGCTCTGTGTTAGAAAATGGAGGAAGACCAAAAAAATTTCTTCTTATAAATCACAATAATCACAGGAATACATAGTGCTCTCCGCACATCACTTTGGATTATTTGAATTTTTGTTATCATATACTATGAAATCTTGTCCTAAACAGTTTTAAAAGTGCTTGAATATTTAAAACACACACATTTCTAGAGCAAATATGGATATAGCAGTCAGTGAGAGTTGATTTTTTTAAATGAAAGATGAAAGAACTGCACACAAAACAAAAACCAGCAGGCCACCATAAATAAGAGACACTCTACAGGGGAGAAGGAAGAAGAGGGACCAAAACAGGAGAAAAGAGCACACGGGACTATGGTGATGGCTCACGGGTGAACTAACTGGTGGTGGTAAACCTACAGGGAATACACAATAATGTAAGGATATAAATTTAAAAAATAAAATTACAAAAACAGGTAAGATGTCTGGCGTGCAGCCACTGTCTCTATGAGGACCAGCAAACGCTGTCTTCAAGAGTTCCACTGTGCCCAGGATCTGGGTTCTAGACTCCCTGGGCCTCCATCTCAGCATCACCACACACCCACTAGGTAACCCTGGGCAAGTGACTCCACCTCTCTGTGCTCCTCTGCAAGGGGAAGTTAGTCAGAGCACTTACTCAACCATGGAGTTAAATGCCCAGCAGTTTTAATCAGCCACACCTCCTCCAGTTACACTTTTCAGAAGAAAACAGCTTAGTTTCTATTACACAAACATTGTAGTACTTATGCTACACACACAAAAGTTATTTTTGGCCAGTGTCTATTTAGGAAACAGGTATATTTACATCTCCAAACATAACACAACCTTTTAAACAAAAGGTTGTGAGCAAAATCTCAAATTACACCTGGAATACTCTCTGCACCAGACAGAGTGTCAGTGGAGATGGGGAGTGTCAACAGTGTCAATAAAGGGGGGAGGAGGTCTGCAGAAAGTTGCTACATACAAAGCAACTGTGTTAACACACAAAGCAACTGTGCGCAGAGATCCCTATAAGGAGCGCGGCAGTCTAGTCTAGAAGTGAGGTTTTCTGCATTTTACATTTAACAGGACTGATAGTGCATGACTTAAACGGGTGTTTCCCTCTTTCATTATGATTTTGGAAATTGGAGGGGCTCAGAGACATTGTGCAATGGGTGGTTAATAGTTTTTCCCAGGAAATAATAAGCTGTAGAGCACTGGTTAGTATTTTCATGCAGAATATCTGTTTTTTGGCAATGGATTACTGATGTGATATGGGAGATGCTTACAACTAAAAATACTCTACAAAACACAGTATGTGTTTGCTATGATAGTTGTAGCCAGGGATTAAAAAATCTGAAGCACTGAGTATGAACCCAAAGCTACACAGAAATGAGAGAGGGAACTCAGCTCTCCTTGCCTGGTTATCTAGAATGTTGCCAGCTGCCCAGGAGAAGGTGATGGGCTAATTACAAGGTTGTAGGAAGTGGTTTGAAATAATTTGATTGTGCGATAATTTTTATAATTTTAGAATGATAATTAAAGGGAACGAACTTTTCTTACTCATCCAGATGGAGAGCCTTAGCCATGGGATGAGCCAGGATGAGTAAACACATCATTTGATCTCTGCTCACTTTTCTGGTGAGAACAGGGTCACTGACCTACCTAGACTCCAGTATCTGAGAGTTCTTTGACAAGCCACTAAACTGAGGTTTTCACAAGGCTGTGATTCCAACTCAACCAGTCCTTCACTCTTGGAAGTGCTGGCGCTGGTGGGAGAGCAAACTCACAGAAACACACCACACTGAGCCTTGACCTTCACCCCTCTGCTCAGCAGCCATCAATTTCTCCTTCATGCTGCGGTCTTTGTTAAGATAGTCCAAGGATTTATAAAACAAATCCCCTGTGCCAGGGCTCTCTCCAACTTTCTCCATCCTTTTAGGGCAGATTCTAAGTAACTTCCCAAAAGCCACCACTGGTTAGGCCTACTCCACGACTTTGGCAAAGTAGATGTGCTCAGCCACTGTTGCTTCAAGCACAAAAGGCATAGCCCTCGATTGGGCCTGGCAATGGGGCCTCACAGGGCCAGTTCCTGAGAACACAGGAAGGATTTAAGAAAGTGAAATGGGACACTCCTCAGCTTCCTCATATTTTACACCACACCATGAAACATAAGGCTCTAATAGTCAAGAACTACCTGAAGGAAGAAAATCCATCTGAGCTACTGGTGACTAAACTGGCAGCGTCTCCAGGCCACCAGAAGAAACCAGACTTAACGAAGTCAGTTCAGAACCAAGCCTCACTTTTGTCATTAGCAGGGCCTTTAGTAGAGCTTATTCTCACTGGCAGATTGCTGGTTATCATGGGCAACTGTAAACCCCTCAAACATTTCCCAGAGTTTCAGGAAAGACTTCAAGTTCTTACAAACAGGTCATGTACTGCATCGTAATACTTCCAAGGCCTTGCAGATACAGGAAGGCCCTACGGATCTCTAGCCCCCACGCCTCCCAGCAGGAACAGCTCGAAATTCACACACATCTCTGGATCATGCCCTCTGCCCACCTCCCTGCGCTGTCAAAGTCCGCTACACAGAGGTGCAGGGGAGCACAGAGTCGCCCCAGCTCTGATCCCTGGCGCCCTTCTACCTGGAGCTTTCATTTTCGAATTAATGTTCCTGAACTTCAGGAGAGAGAGAAAGGAGCCTGAGGACCAGGAAAGAGGTGGTCTCGTGGGACATCCGGGGCCCTAAACCACAGTTTTCTGGCACTTCCTCTTGTATAGGTGAGGAGTTAGGTGAGGAGCTCGAGGGACGTTCGCTCCCCAATCCCTGTCTGGGCTCCCCAAACGAGCCAAGTAAAGCCCTGAGGCTAGCGGTGCGCCACTTCGGGCAGGTTCCCGGGAGCACTTTTTCTTTACTTCATCTCGGTCAGCACCGGGCTCAAGTTCCTGACTGCGGGGTTCCCGGCTCGGAGACACTACCACGTGCCGCCGTTTGCGCCCTGGGCGAGGTCGTTCGGAATCCAGGAAGGTACCGTCACCTTGCCCGGCATGGCCACCGCGCCCGACGCGGCGCGCCCAGGAGCCGGGCGGGTCCGGGGATCCTGCGCCATCCCGACTGCGCCGTCCGGGTACCCCACCCTCCATGCCCTGCAGCCTTCGCACTCTAGTCCCTTGGTCCGCTCTCGGCCTGGCGGGCGGTCTCCGCCGCTCAGCGCCGAGCCCCCGCAGCACCGCACTTACCCCTTCCGTGCGGCAGGCGCGCGGCGCCCAGCAGCAGGATCCCCAGCAGTGCGATCGTGGCCCCGCAGTTCAGACCGGCCATGGCTCCCGGGCGCCTCGGCCTCGGCGGGGACAGAGACTGTGGCCCGTGGCTCGGAGCGGCGGCCGCGGGCGCCCGAGCCTAGCACCGGCAGCGCTCCGCCCCGCCCCTGCTAGCTCACCTGCGGGGGCGGACCAGCCGGGCTCCGCCCTGCGCCCCGGGAACTCTAGCTGGCCTGGCCAAGTCCCCACCTCTTGCCTCCTCCCCTTCCTGCCTCAGCGCCCGCCCCTCACGTCTAGGGTGCTGGAACTTGTCGCCACCTTTCTGGGCTAGTCTTCCCGCTCAAGGCTGAGAATGATCGGGTGTTTTTGTCTACAGGCGCAAAGGTCGCCTTTGGGGAAGCCAGCTCGCCGTCCCTTCTCTGTCGCCCTCCGGGAGATGAAGGAAGCCCCGTTTTGCGCGGGAATCCTTTCTGTGGCTCCCTCACCTCCGGGACGCCTCCTCTGTGCGCTGTCCTCTGCTCTGCGCCTTGGGCCGGAGGCCCCCTGGACTTGAAGGCCTGGGCGACAGCTGCTCCTCGCAGGACCGCCAGCCCGCGGCAGACTCCAGGCAGGGCACCTGAGGTTTTTCTAATTCTTACAGCAACCCTTTCACATCGCCGAGGAAACAAATTTGCTGAATTTCGGAACCTGCCTGTCCACAGTCACCAGGCCAGTAATTTAGAGGCTGGTTTAACAGCACGGAAGTTTCCTCAGCCGGAATTACTTGGTTAAAATTTTGAAGAAGGAAGAAGATAGTGAATGAAAGCTGGAAAGGGCCAAGAGAAAAAACCTAAGTGGATTCAGGGGCCCCTTCCCTGGCTTGAGAGTGGAGCTATATGTGCAGTATGTGAGGCTGTGGGATTGGCGCGCTGGCCTCCTGATAGGGAGGCATTTTAGCATCCCTTACCTGCCAACCCAACTGCATATTTGGGGCTAAGATGTCTGGAGGTGATGGCTTGGCTTGTGGAGTGGAGTGCACAGTGCATATCCAGGGTGTGGAAGTGTCTTTACAAACATGGCTGACCGGAAGGAGTCAGTTTTTAAAAGATTATTTATGAACTAGAAAGAAATCCAGGAAGCCACAGCCTGTTGTCAGAGAAAAATGATAGATTGAAGGGTGAATTTTAAAACAGACAGATCCATTTTATTTTGACCCAGAGACCCTACAAAAGCTGCAAAACAGATATTCAAACAAAGACAAAAAACTTTAAAAATGGGGGAAAACAGAGAGAAAACAACAGCAAAATCCACTGAGAACCTGGAAAGCAGATGGACAAGGTATAACTGTCTTAGGACCCTGGGGAGAACAGAACCGTGAGTCAGTAGTAAGGGAAACAGAAAAATACTGTGATTTAGACTGTGGAATTTCCAACAATAACAATAAACCTTAGGAGCTGACTGGCAGCATGAAGTATTCTGGAATTAGAGGATGAAGGTGGATCTAAAAGAAGAAAGCCTGGGAGAATGTTGTATGAGAAGTGCTATAGTTAGAGCCTTGAAAATGACCTCTATTCCTCTTGGCTGGGCAGCTGCCCCTCCTTCACCCCAGCAGAAGTCTAAAATGTTTTCTGGAGAGGTTAACCAAGGGACGTTAGCTGCAGAGCGGAGGCATGGCTGACAACCCAGGAAACAGTCTGAAATATAGGTGGATGAAGGGAGCATAAGCATTTTGAATGCTGAGCTCCCCAGCCGCCCACCTGGCCCAACATGTGCCATGTCCCCTCTGTTCCTACACCCAGTCTTCCCAGTATGGGACAGAGACCTTTTTTTTTTTTGAAGATTTATTTTTTATTTATACATACAAGCTGGGGTGCAGGCCAGAGGTGTGGGGCGGCGAGAGGGTTCACCAGAGACAGAGCGGGGAGCAGAACAGGCAGATCAGAAATACACTGCTGAGGGGAGCAGCGGGCGAGGCAGGAGAGGTCTGCCGCGCCATGTGGGACTCTCCCCGGCCAGGCGTAGAACTCGTGTCGCCCTCGCGTCGCCGCAGCCAACAGCTCCACAGCACAGCGCTTAACCGCTGCGCCACTGGGGAGGCCTGGGACAGAGACCTTTATCATTCATACTAGAGATGGAAACTCTTCCTCTGGAGAATCTGACGTGTCCAAGGGGAAAGACAGAAAGATATGTACATTTACCCCACCAGTAGGCTGACCCGTCCGTACCATGAGCTCTACTTACTCAATTTTTTAATCTCTCACTTTTAAATGTGGCCAATTGGGGTTTCAAGACAATTTGAGGGAAGACAGTCTAACATGATAGAGTCTAAATCAACCAACAAGCCAATCAGAGAAACAAAAACAAAAAGAAAAACAACCCAGAGGAGAGAAACTAGAGGAGGAGAAGAAACCAAACCAAAGCCATTGCTAACTTCCTTAGCTAACAGACGTCATTGCATCTATGAAGCAGGAATAGAGTATAAAAAAATAATGAATATTCAGGAGACCACAAAAGAATTCTTGGGAATTTAAAAGATTTATAGAAATAAAAAATAAATAAATAGAAGGGTTAGAAGCTCTCTCAGAAAGTAGAGAAGATAGAGATTAAAAAAAAAGGTGATAAAAGGTAAGAAAATGGTCCAGTTCAGGAGGTCCAACATCTAAATAATGAATTTCCCAGAAAGAGAGAGTAGATGAAACAAAGACGACATCATCAGTGACACAATTCAGAACATCCCCCAGGTCTGGACAGCATGTACTTCTAGACCCAGACTCCTGGTGTGTCTAGCACCATGGGTCAAATAGGCTCCCATTAAGGTCCATTAGGGTGAAATTTCAAAAACCCAGGCACAATGAGAATCCCATGGCTTTCAGAGGCCAGTAATGGGTCTCAATCAAAGAGACAAAATCAAAACGGCTTTGTGTTTTCTCAATAGCAGCGCTGGCAAGTGGGAGACAATGAAGCAATACTATCAAAACTCTGAAGGAAAATAGCTTCCAGCTTAGAATGCTCTCCCGGCCATTGACGGGTAAGCTACTTTTAGACATATAAGATCTAAAACAAAAGGTCAACAAAGATGTAAAAAAATAAATCAAACCCAGAGACACATTCCCATACACTTTTTCTCAGGAAGATACCGAAGGTGTTTTCTTAAAATTGCATGAAACACAGAGAGTAGTGAATACAGGTTTGTGGGTTTAGATTGAATCATCTTAAGAAAAAATGATATAGTCACAAGAAAAAAATCAAGTATGAAAAATGGTTATTTATTTATGATCAGGAAACAAATCACAACAAATGACAAACTTGAAAAAAATGAAAATAGCACAAATGTCACAAATTCCAGAAAAATAGTATGACTGTCTTTACTATTAACCGCCTGGTATAACTTTGTATTATTCATATGCACTCATCATTTCGCTTCCTTGATGGATGTTATTTCTTCTGGAACTGCCAAACTGCATCACGGCAGGATGCTTCAGATAAGCTCAGATGCAATCTTGATTTGTCAGGATGCATAAAACATGAATTCACACATAGAACACTGACTGTTACTATAACATAGTGCTCCACAAATATAGGAATTCTTGTAAAATCTGTTTATACGGTTTCTATTAAAGAGCAAAATAGCATGGGCATTTAAAATTGTAAATGCTGCATTATCCATTTATTTCTGACAGGAAAAAACCCTTCACTTTTAATAAGGCATGATGCGAACTGAACGTTTTGTTTAAAAATGTTAGTTTTGATAATGGCAGCAACTTTCCACAGAGGAGCTTCTGGATCTGCCCACGCCAGACTTAATACCTCTGCCCCTACTAGCCACACGCTTCTGGTGGTGGGCGCCGAAGACCAGCCTCACCCTGGGACACCACCTCTGACCTTGCTCCTTTTGGTCACCTCGCTGGTGAGTCAGCCACTGGGTGAGAGGAGTGGTCCTAGAAGCCACTCTGACTTTGTGAGGGCAAGCAATGACTCCTGCCCAAGAAAGAGACCGGAGCTTTAGCCCCCACCAGCCAATTAAATGTGTCTCCGGTCCAGCTTCCCCAGATCCCAAAAGGACAATAGCCACTAAATGCATCCTGGGAGGGAGTGATGTGCCTTTGCAGTTGAAATACATGCCTTAGCAAATTTCACCAAAAAAAAAAAAAAAAAAAAAAGCCCAGATGAGCACCTGCCCTTGAAAGGGGCTGCACAGTGACTTCCGAGCTTTCTTAGCTTCAGGGTGTATTTGCTCTGGACCGGGAAAGCACAAGTTCTAGCCCGAGGCAGGGACAAAGCACTCTCAGGATGACATGCTCCAGGCTTAAAGAGCCAGACCAGAATGAATCGAGTTGTCAGACCTATGAGCAAGGGTGGTAGGCGTCTCCTGAGTGAGCAGTACAAATGACGCTGTTATTTTTACTGACAAGCTCCTCAAACACTACCGGTGTTGGGCTGCGTCACGTACACCTTGCACCTGGGCTCTCCGTGTGTGCCTGAGCCACACGCAGCAGAGCAGCCAGAGAGGAGCCTGCACCCTGGAGTGGCACACCAGCGATGGGCACACTTGCAAGTTTGCACGAGGGAGGAATAGACTTCACTCTTTTTAAGCCTGGGTGATTTGGGGCTTCCGTAACGTGTAACTGAAACTTGTCTAAAGCAAGCTTAAGAGATGAAGGGTAAGAAGTCCCAAGTGATTTACAGCAGGAAAGAACCTGATCAAAATGGCAAGGAAGAATGGCCACTACTAGAGTGGATTCTGCTGCATTCAAGCACAGGCTCTGCAACTCACCAGCTTGTGCAACTCGCCTATGACTCAGTGTGCTCGCTCATAAACTGGGGCTAGGAAAGGGCCTCCATCCTTTGTAGTGCCATAAAATCTAATGAGATAATAAATGTGCATTTAGTACAGTGATTGGCATGGTAGTAAATGCATGATAAAGTTGGCTGAGCTTGCCTTTGCCAAAAGGGTCAGCATGAAAGGAGTGGGTATCAGCTTGGTGGAGGTGGCAGCCATGGAAATGGAGGGGCAAGTTCTGGAAAGAGAAGTCTGGAGACAATGTTCTATATGATCTTATTCAAGTGCAACAGTGTCAACTCCTCAAGGCAGGAAGTTGTCTCTGCTTTACTCATCTGGATGTTCCTGGTGTGGAAAACAGTGCGTGGTACACAGTTAGGGCTCAACAGATAACTGAGGAATGAATGGATTGGTCTAGCCAATGAATGTGTGAATTCCCCTGCTCAGGCCAGCTGAGCCTGGGGAGAGCCTTGAAACTCGGAACCCTGAAAGGATGAATGCACAGTTGGTTTTAGAAAGGGGCGGGCCCCTGGCATCCAGAATGAGGTCATTGTGGCCCATGCCAGGTGTCTGGCAGCCACGCTGGCCATGTGGGACTGGCCAGAGTCTGGGGGCCAGGACTTCATCTGGTCTGAACAGAGGGTGGTGGGAACATCTGTGTGAATCAGGCAGCTTCTCCGAGACTTTCCAGGCGATGAAGCAAGCTGACAAAGTGGAGATTCTTTCAGTGCGCCAACAGCCTGACTGACGCTGCTAATGCTAACTACTGTTTCGGGGAGAAAACCACCCAGTCTAGCTTGGCAGAGGAATCTTTGTGAGCCTGAACCAGCAAAATTTGCCACAGATTTGGGGGGGGGTCTCAGGGGCTTGGGGAGCCTGGAGGGCTAGGGGGGCATGGGTGGGCTGGGGCAAGATAGGTGTTCCTTGGAAATGACTTCGTTTGCTCAGTCATTTGCCCTGGGGAACCTCATGGTACAATTTCAGACTAGGGGAGGGTTGGGGAGGCTGAGTGAACTCAGGAATTGTGTGACTCAGGAACTCACCAGCAGGCCCTGGGGCACCTTGTGTGATAGTCTCAGAGGTGGGTGCCTGAAGTCCAGGCACCCACACTCCATTACCTCCCAAATCATTCTACCTTCGAGGTCAAAGTAAAATGTCAGGGGGCAAAAAGAGAGGAAAAGAGCAGCGGGAGCCCGCCCTCCATTATACCCTCTCTAGCTGTGCACCACTTGCCCGTGGGTGAAGGAAGCCGGCCCCACCCTGGACATGGCCCACCTGTCAGGCACCCCCCCCCCCC